>JAHZMX010000693.1:0-11547 GCA_027743895.1 Seira musarum | reverse complement strand
AATTTAATTTCTGAAAGGAGGGATCTGAGATATGTTCCTCCTCCCATCGTATTTGTCTTTAGAGTTTTTACGGCAACCGGCTCTCCCTTTATTTTGGCTTTGAGGACTAGGCCAAAGCATCCAGAACCCAATGGGGAATCCCAGTCTAATTGCAAAATTAATTGATTTGTCATTGCCACCCAAGCAAGTTCATAAAAGGATTTTCATGGTATTGTTTGCCATTTTACCTATCGTAAAATCAGATTCATTAACTTCCCATTTCTCCTTGTCATAGGGATACGAGTCCACATTTTCATGGGCATATCCCCCAACAATGGCACCTTCCGGGTTTCCATAAAAGAAACTGTGAGTTTCAGATTGTGGTAGTGCCTGTTCCAGCTATCCCGACAAATCAATGCTTTAGGTTAAGAAAATGTAACAAATTTTTCTTGAAATTTCAAGAGTCTCAAAATATGTACCTTCTTTTGTCGGCGATAAAGCCAAACTAAAGCAGTCACAATTAAAATCACTGCTGGAATCGCAATAGAGGCAGAGATAATCCAAGCATAAAACCCTCCACCTCCCCCTCCACTCGGGGTTGGGTGAGGCGTTGTCGTTGAGATAGCACATTTTCCTATTATGTGGGGTGCAAGTACCGTGCAATATCCACTGCAACAGAGTCCAAGGCTTCCGTCTTTCTGACATTTTTCTCCGTCGTCCAGGCACTAATTCAAAATAGAATCAATATCTTTGTTAAAAATTCGTAACGATTTTTGCATGAAGTTCTTGAAAATGAATTTTGGAGTTACGGCAGGAGGAAGGCCAGTTGGTGGCGTGTCTCCTTTACACGTTCCAAACTCTTGGCTTTCAAGTTTTTCACAATAGTAACTGCAACAGGTTCCCAATGAGCCGTCTGGTTTGCATTTCTCTCCTCCTTTGAGACACTGTTAATTTTTTTAAAATTCCAAACTCTTGGCTTTCAAGTTTTTCACAATAGTAACTGCAACAGGTTCCCAATGAGCCGTCTGGTTTGCATTTCTCTCCTCCTTTGAGACACTGTTAATTTTTTTAATTTGGGTCATTAACGGATTCGCCGTTTTAAAGAATACATAACGGACTTGTATTTGCCATACCCCCGGCAATAACGTGGTCGCTGATGACGACGAAGATGAATAGCCCGTCCCTGTGGCGGAAGAAGATGAAGACGAGACGGCACTGGTTGTCGTTTTAGTAGGGGCACAGTAACCTTGGGGATGACCCTCTATTTGGAGGCAGAATCCACTGCAACACCATCCTAAGCTTCCATCGGATTTGCATGGATTCGCGTCTGGAATGCAGGACATGCTAACGGATTCTTGAACTAAGTAGAACTCCTAGTTTCGCACTCAATCACAATCACAGTAAAAATGCCTGACTGACTCCCACTCCCACCTGGTCATATCCTGTAGACCTAGACCTACAGGAGGATGGGTGAAGTCATGCCCGTAATCCGCTTAGGTTTATGGTTAACCAAAATTAAATNCTATTTGGAGGCAGAATCCACTGCAACACCATCCTAAGCTTCCATCGGATTTGCATGGATTCGCGTCTGGAATGCAGGACATGCTAACGGATTCTTGAACTAAGTAGAACTCCTAGTTTCGCACTCAATCACAATCACAGTAAAAATGCCTGACTGACTCCCACTCCCACCTGGTCATATCCTGTAGACCTAGACCTACAGGAGGATGGGTGAAGTCATGCCCGTAATCCGCTTAGGTTTATGGTTAACCAAAATTAAATCATTCAGTAATAGATTCTGACGTTGACGCTTATAAATTTGCATGGGATTACGTCGTACAAAAAAAGATCATTTGCGGTAGTACGGCGTGGTTGTATTGGTTCTTGTTAACTAATTTATTAATTTCCAATTCCCATTCAATTCATAGGCATTATGTGAAAAGGCTTTCGCAGAATGCTCAAGTCGCAAACTCCTCGTATAATGGCACCCTTTGGGAAAAGTCTATTTTTAAACTGTTGAAAACTAAATGACAAGTTTTGTTAAAATCTAAAAAATGACAAGTTTGCATGAAGCAGTTTATTAGTAGTACAAAATTTGAACGGTCGGACGATACAGAATTAATAATCATCATTATGTCGTAATTTCTAAAATGGGTTTGGGTTGCGTGCTACTGATTTATCACGGAGATATTTTTAACGAGAACGGCACATCTTGGTTGTCACTTTTTCTAGAATTACTCGTGCGTTTTTTTTAGTAAAAATATAATATTAGTTCGGAAAATTGGACATATATAAAAATACCTAAATGAATTATTTTTGCACACGTTTCAGTTGGCGTTGGTAGCACAAGTGTATGAAATACGTCAAAATACTTAAAATCATGATCCCTTTTTACTGGATCTGCGTCAAAGCTAAAATTTGGAACTGCCGAATTTGGCATTCCAAATCACATCGTTAGATAGTTTAAATCTACTTCTACGAAAGACCTGCGAGTTGGAGAGCATACACAGTAACAAGCTCCATTATACGGAGAATTATTAGTTTTTTTATTGAAGGCAGTTCTGCTTGAGCTTAACTCTTGTTGCTTGCTTGCGCACATCATGATAATATTTGTACTTGGATATTTTTTGTAATCTATTTATGTTTGAAACATCATGTCTTACTTGGTACTTGGTACATAAAAGCAAACCCCAATTCAGTAGTCGTTGTCGTACACATTTGGCCAGAGTCCTCTAAATGATTACGGCGATTTAAAAAAAATACTTATGACGCTGATACTTATGCACTACCGCACAGCAACAGCAACTTATATTTACTCAGGGGACACTTCGGCCATACTCGATTTTATTTATCTACTTATATCGTCTTGATTAAATTTTTTTATTGTTCGATATAAATATGTTGATAATATGTCAATTAACCTGTCCACGTCATGTTTTAATGTTACTTTTACTTATGTAATTACTTGTAACTTGATCAAACTAGCTTGTACGAGTAGAAAGGAATGTGAAAACCGACGAGTGGAGGAGTCAACATTTTTTTAAGATTTCACAGAAAAATATCAGCAATCAAAATTAAGAAGTTTTGAAATGTGTTGTAAAAAATTGATGGTCCCCCGGTTACTGCGCCAATGTTAATGCTGATACTGAAGCGATAGTTGCTGTATTTCGAGTAAAATCGCGATTGCCCACATCCAATGACTCATGTATGATTCATAGATATTATTCCTGTATCAAAATAAATCCCTAATGAAGTAATTTCTTTTGACAACAACAATTCCGTTGTCTATGTGACAACAATAAAGATAAGCACGCATAAATATTTACATTCCGTAAATCTAATTAAATGAATTTTTCCACTTGTTTTCGGGAATTAGATATACAATGTCAAGTTTACATCCACAATCATAATTGCATCACATTCGAAGATCCCGATTACGAATAACTTAATTTATGCAATTTTGTAATTTTCCCATTCTAACTCTTTTTTTAAGGGGAGAATGCAATCAACCCAGAATGGAGAGCACATAAACTTAGAGAAGCCCCGATGGGACCAGAGCACATATTGGGGCAGAGTGAGACACTTCTTTACAACCACAAACCCAGCCAACCTCCTTTGCACATCCGATGAACTTGAAAAGGCGAAGGATATCGTCACAAGATACAGGCAAGCAGGAAGCAAAAGTTTATGAATTCCTTTGAAATTGATTATGTATTTTTTAATTTTGAAATTTATTCACGAATTGATGCAGGCGTGGGGAAAAGGTCGACCTCCCAGCAGACGAGATATGGAGGGCAAAGCACATTTACGACTCCGCGTTTCATCCAGACACCGGAGAAAAAATGATTTTAATTGGAAGGATGTCGGCACAAGTGCCAATGTGCATGTTCATTGGAGGCATGATGCTCACATTTTACAAGTAAATATGAATTTGCATAAATGATGCAATCGGATATTTGTAAAGTATTCTGTTGCTCTTGAAAATGAGGATTCGTTATAGAATGAGTTTGGGTTTGCCTTGCCATCTTCGGAATATGATTTTGAGCGACATGTGTGCCGTGTGTTCACATTTTGATTATGATTTTCTGGTATTTTGCATTTGAATAGGACTCCACGGGAAGTGATCTTCTGGCAGTGGTTCAATCAGAGTTTCAATGCCGTAGTCAATTACACGAATAGGAGCGGACCTAGTCCAATATCTGTTCCGTATGTCAATGTCACCTTAATAAATTTTTCTGTTCCATTTCCCGACAATCAAAGCTCGATACGATCACATTAAAATCAAAACAGTCACCCATTAAAATACAAGTAAATATTAAATAAATAAATAATTCTAACGGATTTAACAGTTTACGTTCTAAAAAATTGAGCTTTGGTTGTGACTCTATGAATTGAATTTGAATTGGAAATTAACTCCAAAAATTGAATTACAGACAGTTGGCAACATCGTACGTGTGTGCAACTGGTGGAGCACTTGCAGCGGCTTTGTCCTTGAATAGTCTTGTCAAGGTCAGTTGCGAACTACATTACATTACATTTATATGAGCTTGGTGTTATGCTGTCAATTAAAATAAGTAAAGTTTTTTATATTATTAATCTAGAAAGCTCCTCCACTCGTAGGACGGTTTGTCCCTTATGCTGCAATTGCTGTCGCGAATTGCATTAACATTCCATTAATGCGTATGAAGTGAGTAAATACCTCCTGTCTCAATCATTTTAAACAAAATGAAATACCTGAACAAATTCTCTAAAGCAGAGCTAATTTGATTCTAGGGAGCTCCAAGAACAGGCTTCAATCAAAGTCTCCAACTTGGAGCCTGAACTACAGGAACGTCTCAAAAAACTCCCGGAGCCTGTTGATGTCGTCTATTACAACAAAGGGCTTTAAATTTAGATTGAACTGACGTAAAAAATATGTGAATACCTAAACCGTGACTAGTCGCAAATTAAAATATCGCCGAATTACATAACATCAAAGCGCCATGCCACTCTACCACTTCAATAATCACTTTCTGCCCTTCTATCCGAACTAACGAACAGAAATGCCATACAAAAAAGTCAAATCAATGTCACAAAAAAAACGCAACATGCAATAATTAAATTGAGGTTAAAAAAAATTGTACATGTGCTCATCTATCTTGAACAGTCGTTGTGTTATATTGCAATCCAGTGTACTTACTTACAATACAATAACTGCCAGTGATACATTTCATGTCTTTGCAAAGCAGCAAAGCAGAACAAAAAGGCTTTAAAAAAGATGTACTTAAATTACAATTAAGTTTAAGAATTAGATGAACTTATTAAAGTTCTAGCGATTCCATTATACCTTTGTTGATCAAAGTATAAAAATAGAGAGATTAGAGACAAATGTATTTAAAAAAATAATTTTGAACTTACAAATTGTAATTTTATCACGAAAGTGTTTGATGTTTGGAATGAAATAGACAATAATCAAATGAAACACTGCCGTGCCACAAAATAACAGAGCCAGAATAAATAATAATAATAAATTAGTTTGTTTCCTGAATTTCAAATGAAAAACTAATTAAGTTCATTTAGCATCAGCTACGATTATCGGTTGAAAGTAGAGTCATTTGTTGATGTAGATGTCGAACATGAGATCAGCAATCTGGGCGAACAAGGCCATTCCTAGAATTGATCCGACGAAGACGGAAGGTCGAGCTGAAAGACAAAATGAAAGAAACAGTTTATTTCTGACAATGACGATTTTAAAAAAATAGCCTAAACTACAAAATCCGTTAAGAAACGGCGAAAGGTTATATCGAACGTTGAAAGTTAAATAAATAGCTGTTGAGTTGAATGGTCATGAAAGTACGTGTATATTTTTTAGGTTTAAAAGCAATACTTCCAACGGCGAATAGGGATGCAGTGAGCGCTCCAGTGATATAGGGGGCACGGTGGTCCAGAGCCTGAAGTGAAGGAATAGGGAAAGACCTACTTAAATATCAATTAAAATATTTAAATGTCGCTAAAATTCACATGACTTACGTGAAGGACGAAAGCATCAAGGACAGTGTAAATACAACCTCCCGCACAGAACCTTACAGCTGTTCGAATAGGATAAGCCAAAGTCCTGAAGGCAGCGCTCACAACTCCTTCATTCTCCCGGGCGGTGTGTTCGTCGTAATAATGAAGACTATCATCGGTAACTACGCCAACAGCGACGGCACCTGCAATGAATTTATGAGCCCCAAAGTTAACAAAAAGTCTAATTAGCTCAATTTCAATTTATAATTTTATTGGTTTTGTTTACCAATTCCTCCAATCAGAAAGGAAAATGGGTCGATCGTGATCTTTTTTGAAACCGAGATTCGTTCTCTTTTCGTCTTATGACCGAGAAAGCCTCGAGCTTCATTTTTGATGTCTTGGCTAAGCCGTTTCGTCCTTTGCTTTAGGTCTTCAAGTGGATTCTCCTGGTCGGCCATTTTTTAAACCGTGATTTGATGACCATGCACACTTCACAGCGCAAATACCTCCTAACTTTTATTTTACTTAGAGTCGCAATCACATGAATTACAATTATCCAACAACTAAAAATGGCGTTGACATTCCGTAGGATTACTAAATTACTACTTACCGCCTGCTTTTCCTAACACGTGCTGCTGTCTTCGCAAAAAAACTGCAATCAATGCAATTCATCTGTGCGTTTCACTTTCACTCTCGCATTTGCATTGTCATCGTCAGGGTTTTTACCGCGGAGTAACATTTATTTTCTCGGCTAACGCGGCTTTACTTTTTTGGGGACTGAGGATTCACAGATACCTAAGTCAAAAAAATCTATAAAATTAAGACAATTCATTTCAAGGTCTCTCTCAAAATATGTACTCCATCCATCATGCCATGAAGCTAATCGTGATTTCTTGAAAAAAAATCTGTCCCCCCTAGAAAACATTTTATTCCATTTGATCCCTCCTTAACGTTCGTTCCAGTGATTTTTTTAGTAAAAAAATCTGACCCGGACAGAGAACATTTATACGTCGTATTTTTAAATTCTCAATGGCATGATGACTGTGTTCTTCCTCAAAGCAACAGTATTTTTTTTTATCCTGTCGTGACTTTTCTTCATCACTGTATGATTAAATCATTCATGCAATTAATAAAAAAAATCATAGCTCGGATGAAGTTAATTCTGAGCATAAAACAGTTTTAGTCTCGCATGTCAAAATCCAATTTTGGGAGCAATTTTAATACCAATGTACGTGTAGTCTGTAGACATCATGACAATGGTACCTGTCAAGGTATATAGAAATAACCTATATGGGCACCTGTAGTTCAGCATTCTAATGTTGCGTAGCAGGAACAATTAATTTGTTTTAGGTACTAGTGGATTTACTTCGGAAATTAGATCAGAATATAATTATATTTGACCTTATCCGAATGCATATTACTTATAAATGTTACTTTTTAAATCATCATCTTATCTTGAGAAATGAAACATGACTGACTACTTAATTCAACTCAAAATCAAACTACTACATACCTACTCCCATTTTAACGATATCAAATCATTTAATTTAGGTATATTGAGGAAGTCCTCAATAAAATTTTCATGATTTCGTACATTTTAATGGCTGCATGTTTGGCTTACTCAGACTGTGACGCAACAATAAATTGCGCCATATATTACTAAAAAGTAATTCTTTCCTCATTGTATGTCTCCAAACTCATTCTTATTATACCCCGTACGACATTGCTGCCCAATAGGGGTGATTGGCATTGGGTGACACAGAATTCCGCCTTTGGATCACGTTGACATTATACAGGTGTTTGACAGCTTTGACATGTCATGAATTGGATTTCATTGTATACTCTCATACCAGCATTCTCATCTTTGCAAATTGTGGCCAGTCAATCGCAATCATCTCTCAGTCAGACATGATACGTCAATTGCACGAGTCAATGCCAAATATTGGGAGTAATTTTGCTGAAAACAAACAACAACAGATGAAAACAATTATTTTTTAACCTTTATTATTTTCTATACCTAAGTGCATTTACGTGCAGCGTGATTAAATCCAAATCATCATGTTGAAATTGGAAACAAACAAATCATTACATAAATTTCTTGAAAGAAACCACAGATTCCCTACCTTAGAGGTTTACTCTTAATTGACGGCAATTTTGTTTACAATTTGTATTTTTTGATTATGTACTTCACTTGAGGAAACTTGGAAGGAAGGATTAACGAGTACAAAAAAGTACTCATGCTCGCGTGAATGCATTATGACTTAAACTCGTTCCATTTCTGTGAATAGGATAAAAAATCATCCAATTCAAAATTAAATGGAGAAACGTATTTAGTCGTACACAAGTATCTGCGTCAGTGCTTTCGTTTATGTACATCCACACTTAATTTTTCAAGGAAAAATTTTCTGACTCAGATTCAAGAACGGTCAATTCTGCTTCAAAAATTTTTTTGAAGAAATTTGTTGATTTATGGCATTCAAATAATATGTAATGACAAAAAGTTGAGAAACTTATGCAAAGTAAAACTACAACAGCATGAAACATGACGTATACATTCCACGTGCATTAATTAGGCACAATCACGATCCGATTCCGATCACAATCACCTCTGTAGTCAATATCCGTACCCATGAACCTTTCATAGTCTGTGCCGACAAGTATAAATACGACCGGGAATAGAAGTAATGCAAGTTAGTTCATTTGTGATTTCAATTGGAAAAAGAGCTTATCAAGTTGAAGATGCGTTTCAATTTAGTCCAACCCGATGATTCTCACTTTGGTCGAGTTTACATTCGATCAAAAGAGATCCGGATGTTGGGAAACCCTTGAATCTGCCCGTTTCTCAAAGCTCGACCTACGAGTTTATTCCAAGGATGGGACAACACTTCATCCAAAATATCCAGACTTAAAAGGAAAGCGCTTTAGTATTGGTTTCAAAATTAAGAATCCTGATTTAATTAAGAAATCGAAAACCGAGTTTGAAGGAAGGATACGACTTCCAATAAAATTAGGAGAAAATCTTGATCCAGATCTGGAACATTTGGAAGAATCATTTGAAATGGAGTTGGACATGTTCAAGAAACTGGACCTCGTTCCAACTAAAAAAGCCAAAGAACTAATTCAGAAGACCAATATGTCAGCCTACTGGATCTTTTGTTTGCCAGGACGACCAATTCTAAATCAAGAATTTGCTCATCGTACTATCCCTATTGTGATTGTTGATGACTCGTTTGAGGATAATGGGAAGGATCTAATTTCTTCGTATTCGGATCAAAAGAAAAAACCGAAAATGTCTTTCAAAACGCTGGAAAGTCTAAAAAATGCTGTGATTACTGGAAATACTTCTGATGGACTTGGCGAACTTTATCGGAGTTCAACCATGTCATTCAGAGAAACTCTTGAGGTCATTGGGTTGGGAAGGAAAATTTTGAATACTGTTGTGTCCGTAAGGGAAGCTGCTATCAAGACAGGGGAGATGCATGGAATTAGTCCTGGTAAGAAGCTGTGTTCTATTTTTCTAATAAATATTTTCAGCTAACCATGCGTGTATAATTATTAAATACTTGGCTTATTTCTCCAGAGCCCTTCCTAAAAATCTTTATGAAGACGTTGACCGCCATCTGTGTAGACTTCAGCGAGGAATGGCAATCAAAGGATCATTTATCAATGATTTCGACAATCACGGGGCTCCATCACGACACAGTGTTTGGAATCCTTAGCTGCGAAGCAGCCGCACTTCAAAAAGGAATTGAAGTGAGCAACAGAATCCGAGATAATCCTTTGTTTTCCATGTACCTCAAGATGGTTGCTGTCATTTACCAAAAATTCAATGACTTGTTCGGCTATGCAAGAGAATGTGAGGTGGACGGAGACGTGGGTCAATTAGCAAATGAAGTTTATTTGCTTCATACAGGCAAACAATGGCCACTGCGAAAAGCTTTGAAGAAAATGGAAGACGACACAAATGAAGCTATGGAGCAACTGGAAAATATTGGCGAACTTCTTTTACAAATGTATTCTGATGATGAGGAGCATGAAAATTTAAAAATATTTTTACAGACTGTGAAGGATGTTGTAACAGGAAGTTTCCAGTGGTACGCATTTATTGATCGATATCATCAAGGAATTGCTTATGACTGTTACATTGAGGATTTGTAATTTTTTAATGTAGTTAACCAATTGTGATATACCATACCTATATTTTTCGATAAGGAAAAATAAAAATAAAAATCTTATTTTGTGCTTTTATGTCATAAATAGTCATGGAAACAGAATTTGAAGTACATAAAGATAGCGCAACGGCCATTCATGAACAAATAGAACTGACGTAATCTGAAATGATTTACAAGCGCACGCTCCACATTGTGGTCTAACCGAGATGGCACATGGACTCAAAAATTGTCCTTCTCTTTTTTCCTGGACCTAGCCAAATTAGGAAAACACTTGAGCCACAATCACAAACAATATTTAGCAAAGTCGTCTGAATTAAATAAATGACCTAAAAATGGAACATTCTGTTAATTCTCTGGAAGCAAAAGCTTTTCTTGGATAGTTGGAATTTTTGCTTGAAAAAATGTTCCCTTTCATTTACTTTTGTTCCATTCTTATCGTTATTAAGGCTCAATTAAGTCATGAGTGCACAAATTACACGGGTTCACGCCCATTTATTTCGTTTCTGGACGGAGCCACAGAAGATTACAATGCCCCTGGTGACCCTCGTCAAAGCAGTGTTGATCGTGTGGGGCTTCTTGAGAATACAAATGTAGGAAGGTTCCAGCAATTTAACTGTACCCATGATAAACCTATTCGGTGGGTGTTTCATTTATATCCGGTAAGCTGTAATGATAATATAGAGTTTGAAAAAAAAATGGACAAAATCAATAGGGGTTTTTGCAATTTTTAGCATCCATGGACAACTATGAACATTTACATTGACTTCTCAGAAAACACTGGAACAGAATATTCAGCCAATTTCAAGTTCCATTATTTCAATCGAGAATTCGGGAAAACACCGAACTCCAAATTGTTCTCGTGCGAACCGTATTCACTGGACGACGAAGATGGGATTTGCCAAAGAAGTTTTGTCCAAGTTCTAAGGTCATCATTTCAACCTGTCCCGGTTGCAGAAAATGGACTTGATCAGTCTTTAAAAAGTAATTAAACCTTCTGAGTCAAATATATAATTATTCTGCCGGCGTTACAGCGAATATCATGGATAATTTTTTTACAAATTAAATTGTTCTTAGATTTATCGTTGAGATTGCTCCATTCCTCTTGGGAAGAATCCAGAAGAAACTTTTCCAATTTGGAGATAGGTAATTGCTCTGTGACACTCTTTGTTAAAATCGAAGAAGGAAATATAATCAAATACCGATGGGAAAGCAAAATCGGAAATCTGGTGGAGTTTGAGGACCTCCGAACAAACGAAACCACATTTTTTGAAAATGCGCTTCGACTCATTCCAAAATATGATGAAGGATGTGCATTCAAGTTGAATGAGGGTGATTCTTGCGCTGACTGTGTTGCTGTAGGAGATAAGAAGCTCGCGGAGTGGAACGTAACAAAGGAGCATACGCTGAA
>JAHZMX010000692.1:0-16652 GCA_027743895.1 Seira musarum | reverse complement strand
TGGTTAAAATGTTGGAAAGAATGACAATGGAACAAAATAACATGTGCTATATCTATAGTCAATAGTGATGATGCTGCTGAGTGTGCAAAGTTTTGAAAAGTAAAAAAAAATGCTCTTGTTTTTTATTGTGAGGGGGTGAGGTCGTTCGGTCCTTCCTTCATGTTCTTTTTGGTCTATAAGAACTATAAAGCTACATAGTTCAAAATAAACTTTTTTTTGGTAAGTTTAATTCAAAATTATTTTTATTCTGAGGCATTTTGAGACACCTCTTTAAATCAGGGAAAAAAATTGGAGTTGGAATGATAAACGATAATTGGCTCTGTAATAAATACATTCACAAATTTGTCACTCCCACGTACATATACTTTGCTTTTGTGATCATTTTTCCCCAATAAAAATAATTTGAATGTTAATCAGCCTCCTGCTGAAGAGATCGCGAAATTGCAAATAAGATGAAAATGAAGAGTTATTGTGATTTCTATTAAGGATAAATAAAAGAGGGAAACACGCGTTGGAGTTGGAGAAGCACTCTTAAAAGATTGTCCTTTGCATTATTTATCTAGTGGGATGAACATGAATGAAATTAGAGCATAAAATCATAACTCGTGTCAAATGAATTTTATTTCAATTCAAGTCTGTTTTGGTTATTATTAATTCAAATCAATTCAAATAATCAAAAATTATTCAAAATTAATTTGAGAAAAAACGAACCTGACCAATTCTTTTCTATGATTTTATTCTTTAGATAAGATGACATCACTTACCGTTTTCATTTCACAATTTTAAGTGAGTTCGCCAAATTCCACATCCACATGATCAAGAGGAAAAGCTTGTTATCTCCCTACTTACTTCTTCTTCATCTCAATTTGATAAACTTCCATAATAAAAAAACTAAAGTGAATTGGCTTGACTTGTGGGGATATATGTGGGTTTTAGTTCATTTCTACAGAACTCTAGAGTGAAAAAATTGCAATAAAGAAAATGTGAACTGTGAACTGAACTGGGATTTTGGGATTCATTTCATTCGCAAAAAATAAAATGTGAAGAAGAGACGAGATTCAAAATTGAGATTTAAAGATTCCTGAATAACTTTGACGTCATCGCATCTCATCCGCTCATCATTTTCGAAAATAGAGTGATCGTCGATTATTTGTGAAGATATTCGAAAAAAAAAATAGTGGAATTGTGAATGTGACACTGTGAAGGAAGATTACGATCAAGTGCCGATTTAGAAAAAAAAAAATAGTTCTAGCTGGAGCGGAATTTGAATTGAATTTAGAGGAAGGAAAGGAAGGAAGAAATATATTTTTCAGAAGACAAGATGATCGGAGCTATTAAGCGTCGCTGGAAGTCGAAAAAGTAAGTTTGAAGCAATTGCAATTTTTCTTAATGTGCTTACTTATAGCTTTAGTGTAGAATACGTAATGGCATGGATTTCCTCCTCAAGAATTTCTTGGAGGAAGTTGATTTTTCTTTCTCGAGGAACTGCCGAAAATTCTACATGATTCGTTACTGTTATGCACCATCAACAGTAAATTCTCACTTTTACTGAACTAAACGGGGATGAAAATTCTTGTAAAATGAAATTTTAATTTCTGGAGCCTTTGAAAAATGTAGTCCACCCAATCAATAGATGTAGACAGCATAATTATCGTCAATTTATAAATTTTGTAACGATCAAGATAAAATTATAACGATGTTATAAAGAAATTATAATTTTTTTCACATTCCCCGAAACGCTTCTGAGTAACATTTGTATTTCCTGGCCCAAAGCTTTTTTCGTTTTCCGATATTTTTTAAAAGCATTTAATATGCTTTAAATCCCCTGATATATTCCTGGGATTAAACCCGGAAAATACCGGAACCCGGTATTTTTCCCATCCCTACATTTTATACAAACTAGCAACCTGTGTTACTAACTGAACCATGTTTCAGTCACTCATTTTCAATTCGGAAAAATACTTCCTCACATTTTTTTCAAACAACACAAACTACAACTCTCATTTCTCCTGACAGGTTAAGTAGACTCTAAGGCTTGTGCAAAAACCATAAATTAGGGGAGCAATGAGGAAAAAAATATTTTGCACATAAAAAACTCTTCACGAAAAAAAAATCGCCTTCTGTTTAGCTATAGCTTTACCTTCTTAAATCTTAAAATGTGCGTGAGTGAGAAAGTTGAAGGTGGATTTTTTTTGGCTTGGAGAAAAAAAAATGGCTTTTTAGCTTAAGCCAAGTCGTCGTTGCGTTGTCGGTATAAACACCTTTACGGATTGTGATGATGATAATGTGGTAATGCATGGTCTCCCTGGACTATAGTCTCTCAGTTTCATTAAAAGAGTTAAGGAATCCCTCCTGTCATTTATTATTTTCACGGCGAGGGCTTTCGCTAAGCTTGAGTGAATAGTTCGAGAAAGGAAGACTAAAGCCGTTAGTGTGAATGAAATTGTTTTCCTCATGTATCTAATGTAATGAAATGTAATACCGAGGTATTCTGTCTGACCTGTCCCCGATAAATTATCATCAAAATGTTTCTTGGCTGATGGAACCATCATTAAAACAAAAGCATTTCAAATGAAGCGATGGAATGGAAGGAAGAGAAAGGGAACGGAAGTAATCATTTTATTTTGCAAACAGAGAATTTCATTCATAAAAAATGGATAGGAAAAAGTTTGTTATGACCATGATAACTCAATATTTATGAAAAATTGTTTTAAAAAATTAATTAATCGAATTTTACTAATTCATGGCATTTGAAAATGCTAATATTTTGGACGTCTTCAGTCTTAATCTTCCTTTATCCTTAGGACAGATGATGTCATTGTCCGTTGCAGACAGACAAACAGACATGTGGAGTATCATGGCATAAAAACTTAACTGAAATGATGAAGTAGGACATTTTTGCTCTTTTTCAATGCTTCGAATCCGTTATTTTTCATACTGTTTATATTATTCAAGAAAAATGGACGAACATAAAGTGGGTTGACCATCATAAAAAATGCTTCTTAAATATTTCTCTGTTTTTGTTTATGACTACGAATTACGACCACTACATGGACAAGCGCAAGTGGAGGAATGAACTTTACAAAAAAAAAAAATTGCTGAATAGGCGAATTTTTAGTGGTTTTTGCGACGCAACTTAACGTGGGCATCTTTATCCCCTTGTGTGTCCAATTAAGTTTATGATCCGTTCATAATCCAATCCATTTAAATTCGCTAGTTTCAAAGATAGAAAAAAAACTATTAAAATGGAATTTTTCGTATTGTAAATCCACCTGAATGACTCATGTGGGGCTGAACTGAGGCCTAATTCCAAATTTTATTATTTAAAAAATATTTTGCGTTCCAGGCAGATTTACAACTAGTCTTACATTCTGAGTATCGCAGATTATCAGACAGGTCATCATGAAAGGATTTTACTATCATCTTTTTTGTTAAATTGCGGAGTATTCAGTGTTCTTCTTGAATTTTAGTATTTTCTCTGGAATAAAAGTGTTTAAAATGATAGATAAAAAAATGCGCAAAAGCATGCAAACTTAAGTTGAGCAAACCGAGTTTAGCGACTTGTGAAGCGTGATGGTTTTCAAAAAACTTCCGCATTGTTTAGACTTTGGTTGTTTTCTTAGTGTTTGGAAAAGAATAAACATTTTTGTCTTACGTCGTAGTCGTTACGTATTATGATCGTGAATCGTTTATCGTCATCATGGACAGAGTTTGAACAGAAGAGAGTTTTAGAGTGTGGCCGTATTTCTTGAATTAAATTGAGAACTGGAAATACCGAAACGGGGATGAACTTTTTTCTGCGGAATTTCTGTATTGAATACAATTTGCAATTTTTCGCCAGTGCGTGTGCGATGAACTTAGCTTCGCTTCTTTAATTTAATTTTACGCTGTAATTTTATGGAAAGAGAATTTCGATTCTTTCTTGTGTATTTTGTGTTGATAACAATAATAAATAGTTTCTTTAAAAAACCTTATTTCCCAGACCAGACCAGGCCAGGCCATGGGCCACAGCCACAGGTCAAAGCTTTTGAGGAGAACGAACGAAACGAAAGCGAAGAACTATAATCATGATCATGATGATGATAGCGTGTGCTGTGGTATGTGGTTTGGTTATGGTATGCTTGTCATGACTGATAAAATTAAAAGCATTTTTTCTTAAAAAGTTTGCAAAATGTGCCTACCAAACTGGAACTAAAAACATCATCTTTTTTTTGCAAAAAAAGTTTGCGTCTTCTTTCTTAAGTGAAAAATTAAATTTAAGTTTTTCTCTTACCTTCTGTTTACAATAAAAATGAGTGGCCAAAAAATACACTTTTTCACGCTTCAGTAAGCAAGTATGGCACATCGAGAATCGAGACCAGAAAAATTTATACGTACTTCCGCTCTTTTACACTTTCTTTGGTTGGAGTTGTGATTGTGATTATGATTTTTATTCTTTTTGTTTGCCTTTGCAATTTCCAAGTGGCTGTTTTTATTGCGTTGTTTGGAGTTTTGGATTCCGCTAATTGGAAGAGAAATGGGGAAAAATATGTGAGCGGTTCCTGGTATTGGTATTGTTCTAGGTTTTTCTCCATTAACCAAATACTTGTGAAAATAATAAAAAGGAGGCGTTTAACTTTGTTGAAAATTTTTATGGCACAATTTATGGTAAGTGCTATAGAATAGGGGGTCGTCCACAAAGAAAGTAAGTATTTTGATAAGGCAAATATTATGCTTGAGGTGATTTGATTTTTCTTTGGTTGGAGTTGTGATTGTGATTATGATTTTTTTCTTTGCCTTTGCAATTTCCAAGTGGAGGTTTTTATTGCGTTGTTTGGAGTTTTGGATTCCGCTAATTGGAAGAGAAATGGGGGAAAATATGTGTGCGGTTCCTGGTACTGGTATTGTTCTAGGTTTTTCTCCATTAACCAAATACTTGTGAAAATAATAAAAAGGAGGCGTTTAACTTTGTTCAAAATTTTTATGGCACAATTTATGGTAAGTGCTATAGAATAGGGGGTCGTCCACAAAGTAAGTAAGGATTTCGATAAGGCAAATATTATGCTTGAGGTGATTTGATTTTTTTTAGTGTTTTCGGTACGCATTTTACTGATTACCCCCGATCGTTTTGGTTTGCTTAATGTGCAAAAATATTTTATGTGTGCTTTCTACTCCTCTACGTCCTCCCAGAACCGGAAGTTTAAACGCAATTTTTATTGATGGAAATAAAAAAGGAGTTGAGGTTAAAAGGAGTAATATCTTGAAATTGTCTTCTTAAGTAATGGGCTACGTAAAACTGAGTCATTTCCTTGCCCAATTAGGAATTTTATTTCAGCTAAAAAATCTGTTAAATAAGATTTAGTAAATTACCTGAACTGTCTTTGAAATAAACAGCAAATGACTCGTGGATTTTAAGGAAAAAAACTGTTCCAGTCCAACTTAGGTTACGGTATCATATTGTACGACTCATTGAAAAAGCTCAGATGTACTGGAAATAAATATTCCTACAGATTTTTTTCCTTATGAACGTTAATACAATTAGAATGGTACAATTCCAAAATGTGTTGGTAATTTTAGGGAACGGAGGCTTGGATTTCGGTTCAGCCCAGCCGAAATGTCGTATGGAATTTTTTAATGTTTTCATCAAAATGATTCCCTAAAAAATTATTTTTGTAATGTCAACTTTATAAAAAAAGATTAAGACATGTTTACACCACTCATCTTCTTGTTCTTATCCTTTCTGAAATGAGAAATTGGAAGTAAAAAAGATTAAAATAAATTAGTCTGGTGATTAATACTGTCACTGTTACAGTCACAGTCGCCTGCATGCATCATTGGTCTGGCTCTATCTTATCATCTCTTTATTCAAGGCCACACAGCTTGAGCAAAACTTTTTCGATCACAGCTACAGGAATTAATGTCCATGTCCGTCCGTACCTCTTTCTTTGAAAAAGTGAAGAAATTTTTTGTGTTATTTTTGGCTTCGCTTCATTTAAATCCACATTTATCAATGACCTTTCAAGTGACACTTACTCGAGCAAACCTTTCTCTGTAGATTACAAGATGCATTATGGCATGTCAAGATAAATAAGTCGCATTAAGAGTTGATATCTTTGTAATTCCACTTTAGAAAGATTCTTTTTGAGGAATTTTAAAACGATGACCTTTCACATGAAATGATTCATACGCATTAGATTTGATAAATAAAAGTGCATTTAAATTTTAAATTGAGGGAAAATATTCTGAAAATCTCAAAATTATAGGTTTTAAAACGATGACCTTTCACATGAAATGATTCATACGCATTAGATTTGATAAATAAAAGTGCATTTAAATTTTAAATTGAGGGAAAATATTCTGAAAATTCGTTCAAATCAAAATTATAGGCGGGTTCAAATAGAATTCATTTATTCCACTCGACTCTAAAAATTCTGAGAAAATTTGATTTAGAATTTTAAATTTTTATATATGTGATCTGTAATTCTAGAAAATAGGAATTTACATAAAATGAAAGACTTGAAATTGGGATGAATTTCCTTTGAAGAGCTACCGAAACCCTTCATTTGCAACAATAAAAGGAAGTGTCTAGAATGATAATTGTTGAAGTTTTTAATATTTATGTCATATATTTTCCATTTGACATCAATTCTGAGAAGGTAGAAGCAATTGGTTTGTCTTAAAAGAAGAAAACAATGCTAATTAAACCAGGTGAAAAAACTCGTGATTCTACCGTAATTCTTGTTAACGCGGAAAGTGGATTGTAGGACCTGTAATTTTAAATTTTGAATTGGATAATTTTTTTTGAAGTGTGTAATTTTAATTATTGTTGTGGGATGGAACTCACTGAACACAATTTGTCGAAATTGAGACTATTATTGTTCAAATTGAACAGAAGAATACCTCCCATCACTAAAAATTAACAAGATTCTTGAGATTCTTATCTTAACAAGTCGATTACACACATGAATTTTCTTTAAATATTCAAGTTTGTGATGAATGTGAGACGAAAATGTGGGAAGAACCACAAAAATACCTAAAGTCATGTCTTCACAAGTTTTCATCAACTTTGAAGCTAGCTTTAAGGCTAAGGTAAGCTGTTACGAATCCAAATCCTGTTTGCAAGGGATTTACTTGACGTGGATAATCCATAGGAGAAGATGGACCTCACGATCTTTTTGACATTCCTTCAGGGTCTAGTCCCAGAGAAATAGGCATAATTTGGTGCAATAAATATTAATTACTTAGCACTATAATTTCCATAATATTCTGAAGCTCTTTTTTATCATTGTCCTTCCGTATTTTTAAAACCTAGATGTCTGGTTAATGCCGGAAACTCCAAATTCAAAATTCCATTGGATATTTATTAGAATTCTCGACCTACCCGATCTAAACATATTCCATGCCCTTCTCATTCAGCTTAATTTGAAGAGATCTGCTCTTGTCAAGGTCATCACGTTTAATCATTCCACGATATAAAATAATTCACTCGTGTCATGTCATCCTCACCCTGACATACCTAATTTAAATCACGCTTAATCTGATGTCAAAGTGAAGTGGAAAATAAATAAAAACCCAGATCCCAGTCTACTCACACCGTCACCATCTTAATTCCTCTTAATCCCCTCACAAGGATTTTTTTTTATTTGCGCAAAAAACAACAATTTTTTGCGTGGGCTTGCATGTATAGGAATTTATATTCACTAATTGATCATCATAAATAAAACATTTGGGTAGGTAGACTAGACAGGACAATCCAAATCCAAGTCCAAGTGCGTCTGAATCTGAAGCATTTTGTAGTTTGTAATCGTGGGTGTGCATAAATAAATGTGTGCTCTTCTCATTCACACCGTACCACCATGAAAAATGCAACAGCAGAAGCAATAGCAAAGCTGTAGAGGAATCTAATCTCCTTTCAATCAGAATCAGTGAAAAAATATTATGCTAATAAATTGCCCTTTTTTTCTTGTAATATAAATCACGTTCGTGTCAGAATCCAAAGATGCTCATCAATTTGTTTTTTCGAGGAAGTAAAAAGAATGAAGATGAAGATGATGATTTAGAAGTGTTCCTGGGATCACCAACCACACCAGACTTGACAAGACACCCGTTCAGTCCAGAGCTTAAAAAGATGAAGAGTATGCGTCAATTGTTAAGTCGAAGAGTAGTTTTTTATCTTCGAAGATCAAGATAGATAATGCCAATGCAGTTTTTAAATATCTGTACATCATCTTATCGTTAGAAGAAGCAGTAGATAATTTGGAATTAGCATTTGAAATGTGGTGGGGTTTCACTACCACTACCGCACTTCTTTAAATAAATATTTTCATGGTCTTCTACAGATGCGTCTTGACATCATTTTTTGAAGATTATTTTTTGGGTTTAAGCTTCCCATTGCAGCTGCATTGAAATGTAATGGTTCGAAAATGTCAAGATTTATTGTTTCTTGAATTGATTAAATTAATTCATTCCGTTTTTTCCTGATTTTGAAACTCTGGTCTTTCTAAGGTGACATGATAAATGAATGACCCCTACTTCTTCTGAAAAACATAATCATTTTAGTCGAGTCTTTGAGCCTCTAACTTAAATCTCTATTGAAGTAGTAAACGTTGAATTCTAATTGAATAGAATGTAACGGCAAACAGTTAAAATACTGTAATTATCAGGAATCCAAATAAGGCATCGCCAATCCCAAAACATCAACATCGAATCAATTCAATTCATATTGCCATTGCTATCACATAAAAGATCAGTTTACCCCAGAGGCAATGCAATCCTACATTCACTCGCACATTTGGTAAGAGTAATAGCCATAATTACTCCAAACAGAATCCGTTAAGTAATAGCTTGTAATTATCACTTCATTGCATTAGGAAAAGGTGACATGACATGACTATGACTAAAATGATATCATTTCAATTTCATGAGCTAAAGCTTCAGGCCAGTCAGACATGCAAATGGCAATGACTGTAAAAATATCTGCAGCTGCTTCTTTAAATAGCATTCCTATGAGATAACATAATATGTCATGTTGCAAATGCAACAATAAAGTAGCTTTATTTTGACATAGTCATGGAAAAATATATGTAAATAGCTCGTAAAACAAACGATTAAGCTATTTTGACACTCCTTCGTACAAATCTGTATTTATGGAGCTAAAGCTTGTCGAACACATTATAATGGATTGCATTTTTTTTCCTCTTAATTATTTTTCACTGGAATTGGAAAACGCCTTTGAGTACTTTCCTTGTCGAACAAGGTGTAACGACTATTTTTGTGCATTCATTCAATTATAGCTCATGTAAACTTTGACTTTGACCATTCAGCGTAAAAAAATGCTTTAATTTCAATAATCCGTTTGGCGTTTGGGAAGGACACACAATTTACTGTCGTTGTCGTTGTAATCGTAATTGTGTCTTCACTTCAACCTCACTCCTTCCTTTTCCCTCCAATTTGTTTGGCTTTTGCTATTATCCAGCAACCAATCGCAATTCCTATCCAAAATTCCAAATTGTTTTCTTTGGGAAGATGGAAGATGTACTCTTTTGGGAACCATAAATATTTTTGTGATAGAGATGAAGTGATTTGCTTTACCATTGCCGTTTGTCTGAAAAAACGGATGTGTTTACGCTTACGTTACTATTATGGGGAGTTATGATAATGACTATTCATTCGCTTCAGCTAATGATCATTTTGATTATTCACTGAAATGAAAAATGAGGTCAGGTGCATGCATTCTCATTCACTCCACTCCATATTTTCATAAACGTAAATATAGAACGAGCTGTGTAGTAAGTAACTTAAGTGGGGATATATTCCAAAGAGACCTGAGAAGAGTGACAGTGATTCTGATGCGAGTAAAATGCATTTTCTTGGGAGGGAAGGTATCCCGAAAAGATATGATTTCATCTGAATTTTTATCGTTTATTGAAAAATTTTACGTGCTAATTTAGTAAAGGATTTATTCCAAAAATTGTCCGTAATTTGAATTTTTACCAAAGTTTTATTCCAATTTCATTTTATGAAGAGCTCCAACCGTTTCGAAATTTATTTTTTCTGATTCTAAAAATTGTCCAGAAACTATATTTCGTGATTAGTGGTTCACCATTGATCGTCATTACTTCACCGACCAACCGAGTCAAAATGAAAGGGCAAGTTTGCAGTATTTTGAGTTCTTCTTATGTCGTCGTAAAACGCAGGGGCGATGATTACGACTACTTCTTGACTGATTATGACCACCTCAGACTAACCAAACCACTTTGCAATCATTACAATTTTTCTTATGACTATTTAAGAACTGCTCATCCAATCCAAGCCCACTTGAACTTCATCACTATCTCACCAAAAAGCATGTGGATGTGGACTCCTCCATTCCATTCCATCTCGACTTACTATTACGAACACCAACCCGCGCAAAAATTCTATTTTCTTTTTTTGAAGGTTAAATGTTCTAAATTGGAATACCTGGCCTGGCACATGCAATGCAGAGAGATTTTTATTTTGCATGCAACATTAACATGTTCTCTTCCAAAAATGGAGCATCTCATCCCAAAAAAAGTGATTACAACTACGGCTATTTCTTTTGGGGGATAATTTTTATGGACATGATTCATGATGATGATGATTTGGACTTTTTGTGAGTGAGTAGGTACCTCAATGAGAATCATTTGGAATGATTTTGATTCTTAAAGAGTGTTTTATTCCTTGTGAGTCATGACATTCTGGGATCATTATTGTCCGTCCGTCTGACGGAATTCAGAATTTAATTTTCCGTAATTGATTTCGGAGTGAAACTTATAAGCTTACCTCAAGATTTAACGACAGCAACTGACCTGATAATTCTTGTGAACTATAACATGTACAATTGAATTCTTTAGATTTGAATTTAGTAATTTTGGTCCTAAAGAAGTTGCTGACATTAAGATTTATTTTTGTCTCGGTCGGTCACTCAGTCAGTCAATTCAAGCGAAGCCAGTCACTGGCTTCAGTTTTATCATTTTTGCAAATGTAATGCATTTATTTATATGCATGTTCAAAAATGGCAAAACTCCTGGTTCTTTAGGGAGATTTGAAGATTACAAAAGAGCATATTTTTTATTAGTTTTGGGCGATTCTCATTTTGAAAAAAAAATATGTGTGTGTTTATGTACACAGTTGAAGTGAACATGATAATGATGGAATCAAGTAATAAGTTGTAGTAGGGACATGTTTCGTTGTTCTTAAAACCTCAAATAAAAAACAGGTCACAATTAAAATTACCAAAAAAATGTTACATTGTCTTACTCATTAAAGTCCATAAGCAGTCCTATATAATTTCAAGATTTACGGTAACGTACTATTTTGCGTATTTTTTTCTCTCAATTTTTTTGGTGTCTTCAAAATTTTGGTCGTGGGCAGTTGGTTAGTAGTTGAGAGGGAGGGCAGAATTCATAGAAAGTGAAAAAAATGGATTG
This sequence comes from Seira musarum, assembly GCA_027743895.1. NCBI lineage: Eukaryota > Metazoa > Arthropoda > Collembola > Entomobryomorpha > Entomobryidae > Seira > Seira musarum. The sequence continues at coordinate 5,223 of JAHZMX010000692.1, read as the reverse complement.
GATTTGATAGCACTTGCATAGTAGTCGTAGTTGTGATTTTGATTGTGATGATGGGGTGTCTGCCTAATTGTTACTTGTACGAGAATAGAATATCATCATCTTTTTGTAGTCACTCAGATCGGCTCCTATTATCCGTGATGGTTTTGAACTTGGTCAGTCAATTTAGTTCAGTGCGGCTTGCCCTTGTTTGAATTACACAAAAGCTTTAAAAAAATCATTTCTAAAAAAATCCCGGTTGGGTTGATCCATTTATTCCTTTGAAAAAAAGTGAAAGCCTTTTAACATTTGAAAGTGTTGTGATTTGTGATGAAGAGGGGACGATGTCTAGTCTGTTCAGGAGAGGTTAAGGGGATCATTTTATGTTTCCTCTTCAATTGTGCAATCGTACATGCACAGTAGTACTTACTCAAGTTCAAACGCATTTCTGAGATAAAAATTAAATGAGTAGCAAGTGCATGTGCAAATGGAGTGGAGTGGGGGGGAAACACGACACACGACGACCATTATGACTGTAACATCTGGCATGGCGATGGCGAGCCATAAAAATGCTGGAAATAATATTTCTGGAGATTTTAATGTTGCATTGCATTAGCAATACCACTTGCAGTAGCCCATCTCATCATCAGAGAAAAGGATGTCCTTTTTTATGAAGCATTTGGATTGTGATTTTGTAAAAATGACAATGCAATAGTGATACTGGCTATTCCATTTCCAATTTAGGTTTATACAAAACAATTTTTAGTCTGTAGATGTGATATTTCATGGAGTAGTGCAATTAAATTCTATACAGTTAGTTCAGTTATTAATTCTTCTTGTGATTTTGTGTATAAAATAGTTAAACATCATGAATTTGTCGATTCTAATGAAAAATTAAATAAGAAAATAATTTGCCATTTAAAATAGTTATTATTATTTTAGGAATAGTTTTTTGTAAATCTTGATATTCCATAAAAAATGTAGAAAGGACCGACTCGGATTTTTTTCCCCGAGTGTTTTCCAGTGATAGTGGTATGGTACCACTCGTGTCGTGTCATTAAAGTTGAGCTTATGGAGTGTTAGTAGTGTTATCTATCTTCTTTGATGATGACACTATTGCCGTCTAGAACAACATCATTTACTCCATTCCATGCGATGTAGAAAGGTCGCTTATGGATTCTTTATGGTGGAATTGGATGGATAGTGTTATTTTTTTGGTGATCACAATTCTCAATTTTTACAATTGCGACTCGTCTTCTTCTTGTCCTTCCATAAAAAAAACTTTGCCCATAAATGGAGTGTTTCTGCAAGTAAAAAAAAGTTATGATTATGATAGTGATATGATTATATTATGTACGGAAATGGAATGAGAGAGGAAGAAGCACATTTCAGTACTCAGTTCGTATGAGTTTGCGAGTGTTTTTTTGGTAATAATGGGAGACGGCATTTCTTCATCTTTCTTGAAAATCTTTCTTTTTTGGCAAGGCAAATCACAAAGTGTGTGGAATTAGTGGACAGTGGTGAAGTGGAAAGTATTTCGGGTGAATGTGATGTGATGGAATTCGTTTCTTAATTTTAAGAAAGAGAGAAAAGGGAACGACTCATTTCGAATATGTGGAACAGCACTGGTCACAATAACAATGAGCTCTGGTCCGAGTGGCCCAGTCAAAGTCAAAGGTAATTGTAATTGCAAAATGAATAAATCCTCTGACAAAAACGACACTTCCAGTCGCACTTGCTCAAATTGCAAGAACAAATCAATTTTTGGTGTATTGTTTTGAAACATTCATTTAATGAGCTAAATCGTTTATTTTCGAAGGTCAATCAGACATTTTGTTTCGATAAAAGCTTCATTAAATGAGCTCAAACAGCCATTTCTGATTACTAAAGATGAAAAGGAACTCGGTTAGATCTTTTGGGCTTACATGCATTCAGTGAGCTACTTACATCTATTCTTGCCACCCAAACCATCCATCCAATATCCTAGTTTTTCACTTTTAAAGACGTGGGACGTTTTTCACGAATGACGTGATCTGGGTTTTCATTAGAATGATGATGATCATGATCAAAAACGTGCTTGTAATTAGGGTTCTATTTTATTTCGATACTCCTAATCCCGTGGGCATTTGTATTTACATGTGAAAAGCAAACAGAAATAAAATGCTCCAGATTACATAAGGCTTTAGATGTAGACCTTTTTCCTGAATTGAATATTTACCGTTTCACTAATTTTTAGTGTTATTACTTTGGCGGCGGCTCTCGAAGAAATGGTGTGTGACCAAGACTTAAGAAGGCAATTTCGAGAATTAAATTTTCTTTGAATGGAATTGGCAAGGCGTGCGTGATCTTGCTTGTGCTGGCCTGGCCTGGCTTTGGCTTGGTCCTTTTGATCCCAATCTATTTTCTTAAGAAAAAAACAAGAAAGAAAGCGTGGGCTGAAGTTGAAACTGTGATTGATGTGGTTTCCTTCCGTGAAGCTATTATGACTATGTCCTCTATGTAGGGATGCAAATTTCTTAAGAATTCCGGGAAATATTCCCGGAATCTGGAAGTCGAATTTAGCCAAATAAATCACAAATATTTGTTCAAGCTTTGACGCAAAATCCGGATCCCGGAAATTTGCCGCTTTCTAAAAATTCAAATCCCGACTCAAAGATCTGTATTTTTCCTCGAATGAATGAACAAGCGCAAGATTCCTGGATATCTAGACGCCAATTAAGAGTAGCCTTAAAAATATAAAGTAGATTCTTCCAGATCAAAGTTAAATTAAAATTTTTACCACAGCTCCCGACTCAAAGATTTGTATTTTTCCTCAAATGAATGAACAAGCGCAAGATTCCTGGATATCTAGACGCCAATTAAGAGTAGCCTTAAAAATATAAAGTAGATTCTTCCAGATCAAAGTTAAATTAAAATTTTTACCACGGCACAAATACTAATTAAAATTAACTCCTGCCTCCCAATTTCAGAGACGAACTACAAAAAATTTCCTTGAAAGCCCCTGAATCATCCAAGAAAATTCCATCCCCGCTACTACATGATGTCTTTGTTCAGGTATGAACTTTAAGCTCCTTGTGCTGAGCTTTTAATGGGAAATGGCTTACGCATGTAATGCAATTTCTTGGAGGAAACAACATGTATGACGTGAAACGTCTTCGGCTTTCGGCTCGGACTTGGACTAGACCAAACCAAACCACATCGACGTCATGTACGTGACATTTTTTCCCTCCAACTCCAACCTCGACCGTCACTATCATGAACTATGAAGCATGAAGACATTGTTCACTTCTCTTTTTTCTTGCGATCGGTCAGAGTCCCAAAGAAAAATACTCCTTTTTTAGCCGGAACTCATGTAATGAATGAAAGGAATGACCGGACCGAGACAAGAATTTTATTTGGTGTTTGATGGCGAGACTTGACTGCAATACAAATAGAAAATGACATTCAATTCAATTCATAACGCTGCTGATGCTGAATGTTGTCGTGTCGTGTCGGGGTTTCAGTTTTTTGTCGCCTTTTTTTTATTCCTTCAAAATTGAAGCTGTAGCTGTGTTGAATGTCTTGTCCTGTCCTCATTTACATACCAAGTCCAACAAACATGGGCTATTTTTGCCCACTCCATTTTTATAAGGGCATAAGGATTTGGGAACGGTCGATTCTGGGGATTAAGAACCCTTTTCTGATGTGATGTGATGACTGATGAATAGCCACCGTTAGGTTTTAGTTCAGCTTGGGTTGGGCCAAGGGATCATTTTGTGGTTTCTACCTTTCGTGAGGTATTTTGCTTGCCACCGTGCTTCTCAGCGGTACTAGGGCACTAAGGAAGGGACCTGATGACAAGAAGGTCGGAATCTAAGAATTTTTTCGAATACAATTAAATGGAAAATGAACTCTTTCTAAGCTGGCTTCCCCTTTAAAAGAAATCTTCTTTATGCAAACCGGAAATGATTCCCATTTCACTTTGCTCCAATAAAAATCTCTCTCCATTTGGAGTAATAAATTAAAATGATTATATTTACTTAAAAGGATTCTCTTCGGTCATTAATTTATTTTATTATTATTGCCTCCACCTTTGACTAAGTCATAAATAAACTAAAAGTGAATCGTCCACAATGACATTCTTTATAAAAACCTATTGTATTTTTAGAATCAATCGATTTTCTGTAGGCTGCAGCTGCATTTTATTTTGACTTGGAATATTTCCATGATTCACATTGAATGAGTGCACTCTACTTTTATATGAGTCCGTCGTCCCGTTCAATGAACATCATATAATAATCTTATCTTTCATCATATTCCATTTTTTCTCGCGTCTTTTCCACTCGTTCACATTTTCTTCAAAGAATCCAAACCAAGAAAGAAGCTCTATAAATATTACCGATACAATACTTACGCGAGAGTAAAGTTCTTATTTGGCTTCCGTTCCGTTGCATTGCATTGAACTTGACTTTGATCCTGATTGCACTTTCAAAGAAAAGAAAGTAATCAGATTTACGTTTGTAGAAAAAGGCCAAAACCAGTACAGGCACAGTCAAGACAAGACCACAAGAAAAGAAAAGGTCTTGGTTTTTTAAAGGTTTTCCTTTTTCTTCTGGAAAGTAAAAAAGACTGGGGTTGGGATGGGATGGTCTAGGCTGATGATTGCCAATTTCCAGCATTTTTCTTTTGAAGAAGTTTTCTCCATAAAAAGGCGTCATGATGAAACATGATAAAAATATGACATCATGGCTAAAACCCCTGGGCAGTGGGGCGGGTGTGGGTTTTAATTGTGGTATTCTACGAATCCGTTATTACCTCGACGAAAAATGAAAAATTGAGGTTTTGTGGATTCCGGTCGATCAGTTTTTTTTTATTATTTAACAAATCCGTTATTTTCTTTCCCACGGCATTGTTGAAGCTTGGAATTTTTAGTTGTCGTTAAAGCCCAAAACACTGCCGATTGCTAACTCTGTTTACTGCGATATCGGTATCACATCAAAAGCACCGTTTTTCAACAATTTCTTTTCCATTTTTGCGTTCGGTCTGCTCTGATCACCCCATTCATTCCGAAAGAAGATGAATGGAGACATTCAAAGCCAAAACCAGGCATCTTCTTTTCTTGTAGAAAATAGCAATTTAATCATATCCCGGCCCGGTCACAAGAAAGATAATCATAATCATCATCTCCATCTCCAACTTCAACTCGACCAGACAAAACAGAAGTCGTTGCACCTTATTTCATTCCATCGTTGGCTTGACTTGGCTTCG
>JAHZMX010000691.1:0-51061 GCA_027743895.1 Seira musarum | reverse complement strand
ACCATGATCATGTATTAAAATCCGGAATAAAAAAATGAATTCTGTAGGTATGTAGGTACAACAGACATTTACTTGAATATACTTAAGTACGTTGAAAACACTCGTATTCGTGTGAAAAGGTTGGATTATTTTGAGTGAATGAGTGTGTGAGTGCAAGTGCAACGGTGCTTCTTTCTACATGAAAGATTTTCTATCACACAGACAAAAAAAGTATGATTAATTTTTTTTTCAAACTATTATCACTATTCTCTCGGTGATGTAAGGAGTTTTTTATGAATTCGGAATATTTTTTTGCCTTATTTAATTTTATATTAAATCTATTGTAATGGGATGATGATCCGAGTTCACTCTGTAATCCTAATTTTGCGGGGTGGTGGGTGATGTAGGAATTGAGAGCAAAATTCAAACTATTACAAAAGTCATGAAAGAATTTGAATTATGCCCTGCTTTTCACCTCACCGCAGATAAATGCATGTGCCCTTGTTGCCTAACTAGCTAAATAATCCGATTTTATTTCATTCCGAAAGATTTTTAAAAGAATAAGTGTACTATACCTACCAGAATTTGATAATTAGATGTTTGAAACAATACGTATTACCTATGAATGCACAGGAATTGTTTAAATTCTTTGATTCCATGTCTGGTTTCAGGTAGCGGCTCCCCTGGTTCACACGATTTGCATACTACTGATATGATGTAATTTAACACTTTGATGTTCTCAATCATTATCCTATCATTAAGCATATTTATTGTTATTACTTCATCAACGTGAAAAACAAGATTGTGATGAAGATGATGGTGATGATGAGCTGTATGAGCACTATGGATGAATTTTATAGCGTTGGTTGCACATTTCTCTATTTTTTTGTGTTGTGTCAGCATTCTGTGAATTTTTTTTATTTTGGTGAAAATTGGTATCATCATGATGCGTTGCTCGTGAAGACATACACATGGGGCGTTTTGACAGTGTACATGCGGTGCATGTATAACTTCTGTTACTATCGGGATTTTTATAGTGGTTTTTCTCGTTGGTGGTTATTGGTGCAATTCGAATGATTTTTTTGATGCAACTTGTGTGGTTTTTGTAGGGATGTTGATGTCATGTAACGACTGAAAGATGAGTTTAGTTTAGCTAGGCACTTTTTAGGGAAAGATTACGAAGGATCTTTAGAGATCCCTACAAAATGGCACAATTTGATTCGGATTCCTTAAGCAATGACAAGATACCAGGGAAAGGCATTGAGCAGAGCACTCTTGACCATCTGCATGAATTGCTTTTCATGATTGACAAAAACGATGATATGCCTATATCATATGTCATCTTCACATTCACAAAAAAACACGCAATTCAAAGTTTTGAGGGACATGTGTTACCCCTGACAGAAACCTGTCGATTGTCAGAGGCATTACAAATTTTATGCAAATAATATCGTAAAAACATCTTTACTTATGTGACCATCATTTATCATCATTCCCCTGTGTGGTTAATGTCCGTGACTGCTTCCTTATAGGTATAACACAACTGCAGTTTTGAAAACTCATTATGAATTCTGAAAATAGCTCTTAAAATATTTTAGGTGAGATGAATGGTAATGATGATATGATATGATGGGTGCTTATGATGAACTTGCAAAGAGGCATTACTTCACAGATGGTTTCTCTTGATGTCATCCTCATTGCCAAAACCGTTACCATCCTTAGAAATAAAATTCGACCCAGTTGGTTTTCGTTTCATCAATTCAATGCGATTTATTAAAATGTCGTGTTTTAACTGCCAATTTAAATCCATCCCCACTCATTGAAAGTCACCAAGCATGAAAATTGTACAGATTGGCAACGTTTAGTGTGAATGAAATGCCTGCAATGAAACGTAGGCATTTTAATGGACCTTGAATAATTAAAACAATCTCATAAACATAAATAAAATATTTAATATATCTGGTGAAATGATATCTGCCCCAGTTCCCAATTGGCCTACTTGAAGTAGGCTAATTCAACTAACCAGAGACGAATTCAACCGAAAGCTTTGAAATTTTAAAATATTTTCTGTTGTTTCTCTTGATGTCATCCTCATTGCCAAAACCGTTACCATCCTTAGAAATAAAATTCGACCCAGTTGGTTTTCGTTTCATCAATTCAATGCGATTTATTGAAATGTCGTGTTTTAACTGCCAATTTAAATCCATCCCCACTGTCCATCATTGAAAGTCACCAAGCATGAAAATTGCACAGATTGGCAACGTTTAGTGTGAATGAAATGCCTGCGAAACGTAGGCATTTTAATGAACCTTGAATAATTAAAACAATCTCATAAACGTAAATAAAATATTTAATATATCTGGTGAAATGAAATCTGCCCTAGTTCCCAATTGGCCTACTTGAAGTAGGCTAATTCAACTAACCAGAGACGAATTCAACCGAAAGCTTTGAAATTTTAAAATATTTTCTATCAAAATTATGTGTATAGCTTTTATGGGCGGAAGCATTGGATCTAAATCCGTATCTTCCGCTTAATCAAAAGCCATCAGATTGACTTTGTCGTCACAGATAATTATGCATCTCCGTTTGTGAAGCATCCACAAGCCATTTACGTACCATACAATAATTCATAATGGGACACAACAATGCTGCGTAATGCGATAATCAGACAATGAAAGTAAAGGTTATTTAACACCTTTTCATTCCCATCGATAATGATAATGATAAATGATACGATCATGAAAAATATTGATTCAAGAAATTAGTAGGTAGTGCAAGAAAAAAAATAATATGAGCATCGCCAAGCGAGGAACAAAGCGTTTATGGATGCAACGATGCCTATTTTTTCACTTTCTTTCTTCTTATGCTATAAAGACAAATCAAAACATGCGTTTATTATAAGTTGTAACAATTGAAGACATTCTTCTTTTTTAAGGATTCGATATTGTCTTTCAATCGCCTGAAGGTGATTTGACATAGTCAAATTGCTCCCACTTATTGTCGCTACACGGTTAATGCATTAAATCTGACTGAGAAGGAAGAGTAGGATGTCTTCGATTAAACTATGAATGGGTAGCTTGTGCTAAGGAAAACATTTTTAGTCAGATTTTTACCCGGTTTGACTTATTGAAGTTGATTTTCTAAAACTTTGACGTAAACATCAGTAGCACTAAACCGCATGTCAACAACAAAATTGACATCATGTTATCCTGTACCATGTACCGTTTAAATTGTATTATATTCGTTGGTAGATTCATTATTGTCTTGTTCCGTGATCCAGATTTTTCTGATGTTTCTCGAACTTTATTGTGGTTGCCTCATTAAACGGTACTCATCAACATCAGTAATGTACGAGTACAAAATGAGTGTTTCCTGTTGTTGTCGCCTTTCATACAAAACACGTAATAGTAACACCAACAGCACTGAAATTATTGTCTTCCCACTCACATCCAATAATAGTGAATTTTATAACGACTTATTTATTCAAAATGCATTTGATATTTCTATCTTTACCTTAATCAGAAACACTAACTGACTAATATTTTATTAGAATTTTAGGATTCTGTAAGTTATGCAAACACAGTAAATTTCAATTTCTTGCGGAAGTGTCAAAAAATAAGGCAAACCAAAATTTTTTCATGCCCAATGGGCTTTACGTTAGGTATGAAGCCAAAGATACGTGTACCCAACAATTCATCACAGGATGGTTTTACAGAAAACAGCATGATACTAATCGAGGAATATGAACTAGACAATGCCTTTTTCAATGACCATCTTCATCTGAAGAAACTATATTGAGTGACGCATAGAAGCCTAACTATTTTCAACCCTCCATGTGGTAAATTAGAATATTAAAATATCATGGGACTTTTTTTCTGGCCAATTTGTGTTGCGTAAAAGTTGCGTAGCCCATTCCCAAGTCATTTCCCTTCTTTTTTGCTATGTCGAAATGCACAACGTAATTGTTTGTCCAAGTAAAAATTGAGAGTTCTCATCATCACTACACCAATTTATTATTGTCAGCCTTTCTATCAAACTAAAATTTGGATTCATTAGCAAAATCACATTTTTAAGAATCTGAGTAGTACGTGCTCAGCCTGCTCAATGACTCTTTTCATAAGGGAATATTTTGCACACACAAAAAAAGGTTTTTGACACATTTCAGTCTTTCAAATTGTTAATACGAATTTACAGTTGAGGAATACTACCTGATATCAATTTAACTTCATCAGGAATCATTTTCCTCGTGTCCTGCCTGTATCATATTAGGACTCATGCTTATATCCAATTATGCTTATACGATAGGAGACGTAGTCATAAAATCCAAGAAGTGAGTACATACCTAATTGAAAGTAATTTTTGCGAAAGCGAAAAAAACAACAACAATGATTTTTCTACATTATTATTTTTTGTCTACATTATAATCGATTGGCTCTTCTTCTTTTGTTTGGGGACAATTTGGTATCAAGATCGGAAGTCAATTTCCAATAAGAAAAAATAACACACACGTACATAACAAGCATACAAAAATAGTAAATCAATTTCATTCAATTCAAATGAAGAAAAATGCTTCCGCTTGTTCCGCTACATTTAGCAATAGAAATGCTCCCTTCTTCATCATCCTTCAACATTTCGCATAGAAAAATACGGTTTCGGTATTTTAAACAAAATAATACCGACTCATTGTGGCGCGGGATATCATACATTATTATATTTATAATCATCATCGTTTTTGTTGTTGTTTGGAAAAGGCATTACAGTTATCGGGGAGGGAAACGAGGACACCCACTTTTGCGGTTCCTCCATATCCATTGTGTTCTGCGGCGAGGAAATTTCAACAGTTTGTATGCTATAGTGAGACAAGTCTCCCGGAAGCATGAAAAGCTTTTAAAAAAAGAATGGTACATGAAATCAGGCGGGCTTATGTCTCCCCTTCAGGATGACAGTTTAAAGAGGGTCGATAATAATAACAGGTGTATCTTCTGATCCTCATTTTTGCTTTGAGGATCACAATAATCATAATCATAAATTTTAGATGTTTTTCTCAAGAAGTTTATGGTGATGAAAAACTCAGTTGAAGTTGAAAGCTTGCGAATCAGTCGTTAAAAACGAGAGGTTCAATTTTTAAATCTCGAAAAAAGAAACCAGCGCTAATTTACGAAGAATAGAGTCTCATAATGAACTTCGTTTTGTACGAGTTTATTCATAAAATATTTCAATGTTGGGGCGAACGAAATGCGATTTTTTCCCTTGACATTTGTAAATGTCACTTGTTCGAGTCCTTAATTTCTCCGTTGTAAAAAACAGAATTGAAGGGAAAAACGCGAGCTCACTCACGACGACGACGACATAGCGCACACGCGTGTTAGAGAATGGATATGTTAATGATTTGGCAGTGACTAATGACTTTATGATATCGCTCTTTGCAAAATTCCTTTCTGATGAGCAAACACAAGCAGCTTGAGGATTATTCCTTCATCAACCTTAATAGCTCAATTTTTAAGCTGATGATGCTTATCATCCTTCTTAAGATGATTTCCCTTCAAACATTGTGAATTCGAAAGTGCCAAGGAATGAGATAGGTATAAAAGAGTCACGTGTTTACCTTTATGATTATTTAAATGGTATGGTGGATTCAGAACACACTTCCGTAATATTAACCGGCATTCCTTCAAGTGTGTGTGTGTATCATCTTCTCAATAAAACGAGATCCTACAAGGAACATTTTGCCAAGAATGTCATGATCCGCATCACGACATAACCCCTGGTCATTTCACTTATTTTGGCCAAGGACAATTGTCCAAATAAAGTATTTTTCGAGGAAATTCACAATCACGTTCCCACGCTAATTGGTAGGTGTCTGCTCATTAATTAAGGTAAAACGGCTCGTAAAATGAAAACAAAAGCCGCGACAAGACACTTAATCTTTTAATTTCCAGTATGAATTGTGGATTGTGGCCCACACACATGTGCTTACTTGCATGGGTTCATTATTAAACGTGATAAATATTGAAGGCATTACATTAAACGATGATATCGGAAGGGATTACAGAATTAAATGGCTACTCCATTAAAATATAACGGTCCCAACCCAACAGCTTAACACTTCATTTACTTCGATTGTGAGTACTTTGGTTGTGTTGTAGTCGTGTCTTGACTGACTCATGACCACTGATCACGACGTACGAAAACGACACAGCCCAATAATACCATTATTAAATGACAAGTGAGGCATTGTTTACGCAAAATAAGAATCTTTTTTTATTTAACAATGCCAGCCTTGATTTCTACATTAAGCTCGCTCAGAGATCTTTTTTCAAACAGCTACATTAGTGCCCTTGAACAACGGGGCATGCAAAAATAAAGTCAATGCAAATAATACAAAAATTATAGGTATTTCCCTTTGTAACAATAAAAAAGGGTCCATTGAAAGAAAAAAAAATGAAATGTAACACCTTACAAGGCAGGTATGCGTAGTACAATAATGAGTGAACCGGGCATAAGAATCTAGTGATTTGAATGGGCGAATTCATGAATTGGATAATAAACGATAATAAATAATAAAAAATAATAATTTGTAATAATAATAGCTGAAATGGGTTTTCGTTTTGGGGGAGTAAATAACCACTAGGGTTTCTACACTCCTGACTCGTATCGTAGAAATTGATTGTTATGCTTTCAACAGAAAGTATTTACAGAGGGAGTATCTGGTGCATGTCGTGCGTACCAGTGAAATACCTCTGTCTGTACCAACTACCTAGATATTTTTCACTGTTACTCTAGCTCTTGATGTGTGTGAGAAATTCTCTTGGAGGACATTGAAAAACATACATTTTTACGGTTTGTTGATCACAAAAGTTTACTAAATATTTTCCTATTTTCTGGCTAGGGACTTTGCATGTACATCTTCTTGGTCTCATAAATTGTATTCATAAATTAATTGCGGCAATAATTTTCACTTTTTTTCGAGGCTACATGAAAAAGTAATGCCACGATGGACAAATTCATCAAAGTGCGTGCGGGGAAGCTTGCAAGAAGAAGCAATGAGGAAACCACTTTTGCTGTCAGTTTCACTTACCATTTATGACGGTAAAAATTTGAGCAGATAGTAAGAAGAGAAGAATGATTCTCGACAGGGGACAAACCCTGGTCCATCGTCGCGCTCTTGAAGACATTTTGAACTGTCACCTTGATCCAAACCTTTGTGGCTTTATAGACATTAGGTTAAAGGAAATGGGAAGGGATAAGTGTGAAATTAAAGGTCTTTAAAAATTAATCGAAGGATTATAGCATCTTCACAAAGGTTATGCCTAAGGTTGGAGGACGTTCTTCTTACTCACTGGGTCATCTGTAAAGCATAAAAATAAATTCATTCTTTAATTGACATTTAGGTAATTCCAATTAAATGTGGTAACCGAACTATATAAAAATAATCGAGAGTAAAAAAATAAATTAACTTATAAAACCAGAGAATCATTGAAATGCTCATTTTGTTTGATCCGGTAACCTACTATTTTTTTTTAATAAACATAAAAATTTCTGATAAAAAGTAAACTTACGACCTACAGTAAACTTTAACTTTTTATTCTAATTTCTTATATTAGGTAATGATATCTTCCTCCCTGTGCTTATTTACTTTATAAATTATAATGAATCGCTATCATCGTTTACATTCATGAGGAAAGAAAGATGTATGAAAAACGAATTTTTACTTTAGCCGGTTGCGAGTGAGTGCAAACGAATCGTAAACAAGGAGTTATCGACATGTTTAGATGTATTTTTTAATTTACGTATATTTTAAGCGTATCATTCATGATTCATTCTGGCAAGAGTTGAAAATGCTGTGCAGCGCCGTGTTATATGCGCCAAACAACGCCATGCCACAATGATTATGATGAGCTTCTTCACTCCTGTCCTGTTTTTCAAGCTCCAAATCACTCCCAAAAAACGTCTTACCTTACACTACACACAAACAGCCTCTCAAAATTGATGCCTAAAAATAAGCAAAAAAGTATTCGATGCACGTTAAGAAGATGTGAAAGATCCCTTATGAAGAATTCACACAAAGTCAAAAGTGCATCGAAATTCTTATCAAACTATTTTTCTGAAGATCTTCCTTCTTTATAGGCGGTCTACCCATGAACGTAAATTAAGCTTACTTACTTACTCCTGCTTTTAAAGGGTGTAATTTTTTTACGAAAAGAACTGCCGACAACGCATTCTTCTGCGTTAGTCTACAGCTAATTTTTATTTCTGAGATATATGCGGCGATACAGTTTCAAGATGATGAGAACGATATGATGAATGCTTTCATGGTTTCACCTAAGAAAAAATCAATACATTAGAGGCTGTACTTTAAAAGCTTTTTTTGTAATCCTTCATCTTCGATAGCCCTAAAATACCGAATCTTTCTAATCAGTATTTATGACTGCGTACGAGCTTTTATGTTACACTCATTCCGGAATTTTCATTTTACAGAATAAAGTATGAGATTGGAGCCCCAATGCGTTTGTTTTGCTTTTGAATCTGCCGTCCGTATTAATATAACGCAAGCTAAATTGCATGAAATAAATAAATACATACATACCTATCAACACCTAAATTAAATAATTGATCCAGGTTGTGGTCGAAATCGCAAAGAGTAATTACAGGTGAAACGGATGTACATTCCAAACAACTGTTTCAATTTTACATTCAAGGAATTTATGATGGTTTAGATTACTTAAAAGAGGAAACCATAAGTTGAAAACAAATCCATACTTTAAGCTTGCAAAAAATGCATATAAAGTTAAAGGCAATTCAATGTCATTAATATCAGAATGCTCGTCAAATGGTACAAACAAAAATAGTAAATCCAAGAGCCATCATGTTTGAGGGTAAAAGTGTTATTTGTTCAAAAAAATGTTTTAGGTGTGAATAACACTATCGAAAAATCAGACTACAGTGTTACCCTCATCATAAATTATCAGGAAATAAATTTTCTCGCTTACATAATTTTATTGCCTTTGACATTTTATGCTTCAAATGCGTTAACAAACTAGCGTGACAATATTAATGCAAGTAAAACTATTTCAATCATGGGTGGGTAATCAAATCCAGTCAGATCATCACACTAACAATTTAAACATAACCTTTATACTTCCTTACATACCTAAGATTGAACCAGAAATTAAATAGAAAATCATATTTCATAGGCAAATTTTTAATAAAATTAATAATAAAAATGGAGAAATGCGTGACATTAACATACACACCCAAAAAAATCAAGTCAAGTTCCGTGTCTCATTCTCAACTCTCAACCCAATACAGAAAGTATCAGTACACAAAAATATCCTTTCACAATTCAATTATGAAATGTAGAAAATCTTTTGGTGAAACTACAAAATTCGAATTACATTTTCTTTGTAATGGAAAAAATGCGTGCGTGAAGCACATAAACTTTTTACACTTACTTAACGTACAAGTGTGCATAATCGTCATCATCGCTATCGCTATCAGAGTTTATTAATGGGGAAAAATTGCATGTGATAGGGATAAGTAAGTAAATAAAATTTCATAAAGCACATCATCGCAACAATAGAGTTTAAAAAGGGAGTCCAACATGATCTATGATCAAACAAGTGTGTTTTACACACCACACACGTAACTAACAAAACAGGCTAGAATAATTCCTACATAGGCACATTTACGGCATTACGTATTAATTTAGGTATTATATTCGCTCTGATAGCTGAGTTGAGTTGGGTTATAAAAAAATTTCCCTAAAACTTTTTGTTTTTCTTTTCATTTTAGAAAAAAGGGAAAGAAGAAGTTAGCGAGCGTAAACACGAAAATTGAAAAGGAAGATGCGTTCTCTAACAACTCGTTAGAGACTGGCTAAAACTAATAATAGTAATCTTGTTTGTATTATATTATTATTATGCTTTTGCAAAACGAGAAACAATACAACATTGTTAAAACAAAAGGGTACAAAACACAGCTTCTGCATTTTCATGCAGGACTAGAAATAGAAGTAAGTATATAGGAAAAACAAAAGCGTTATAAGGTTTTTTGGTGATAATTTTTATGAGCATAACAGCATCGACTCTTGTGTGACCAGGCCGTCTATTTCGAAGCAATAAATAAACTTAAAGAACCGATCTGTCTTATAAATGAGTTTGTTCTATACCCCTCCCTTTAAAGACTTAACTGGAGTTGAGACTACAGTTAACTGTAACCATCGTTGTTAAAAATTAACATTCTAAGATTGAAATGGCACACTTACCACAACTTGAGGACCAATTCCTTTTTCATGCGTAGCTAAAACAATGGTAAATATTGCACAAGACTATTCCGAAACATTATCATCTTCTCAAATCCAGCACATCTCAGAGTCTGTCTAAACAGCGCTTGTATTTTTCTTTGAAAATCACTTCCTCTATTCACATCATCATCTTCCTCTATACTTATTTTACTCTAAAAAATGTCGTTGATTTTGTCGCGTTATTCCATTCCCAACATCAGAGTTTTAGTCCTCCTGAGTTGTGCAATCATCTTAATAACAGCGTTTGGGACAATTACGAAGCAATAAAGAGGATATTCTTTTAACAGTACTCATGCATCTACCGTTGTTGTTGGCTTCCATTCGTTTCGTTTCTGCACTTTTTCCCCCACAAATTAAATGAATGTGTTTGCAATACACTTGTGCATTTGTTTTTTTCCTACAAAACTGTTTTCACTTTATTTTTAAAAACAATATCAACTTGTTAATTTTCTCTTAAAATCATTTATAAACGCTCACGTTTCACGAATATTTATCTTTCAAAAAAGATTCTTTTTTGTTCATGCAGCAGCTCAGCAGAAAAGCACGTTGCTGAGTTGAATTGAATTACGTAGACCTCATACCAGTATTATCATTTTACACTGGGGTTTTTTTGCAGGTAGTAATGAGCATTAAAATATTAATATAGTTAAGGACGAAAAGTGACCACACACGACCACAGAAACCAATGCCCCGCAATATATATTTCCCCCTTCGCAATCAAGGCTTCAACTTTAAGAAACAAGAGCGCTGCGGCGTGTGCATGTAATTAAGAAGAAATAATAATAGCTGCCTACCCCAACCGTCTTGTTATTTCGTTTTTTCCTCCACTTAACACAGTGACTTGTTCCATTCATTGAGGAAATTTTAACTCCCCCGACCGAATATTATTACATCGTCATGATGTACAACAGACCAGACCAGAGGTAGGTATGATGTTGCCGCGATATAAACAAATAAAAAGCGCATGTAATCCAATGTAGGTATAACAATAATTATCTCCGTCTTAAGTTGGCCGATGAACGTTTTTTTAAACAGACTTGCAGACCACTCTGATTTCAATGAATCTTCCCTGAGGACAATTAGCAATAGCTCGCTTTCATTTCCATCGGACAACACACTTGAGCACGACTGCCTCTTGCTGTTGAAATGGTAAATCTTGAACACGACTTGCGCTCTTCGACAACCTCCTGTGACGATTTTGAAGTCGACTGGATATGGGGTACTGCTTATTGCACTTCAGGTGGGTCAAAAGCCAATGCGAAAGGTCCAGCATAGTTCCTTACAAAATCGAATAGTTCATTGATCCAAGAAATCTTTTTTTCTAGAATACGCACTTTTTTCAGAAATTGAGAAGATTGTCACAAACTAAGTCAAAATAGGGGGGTGGTTTGCCAATAGGATCACAAAAACGTATCGAAAACCACAGAATGAATGTTTCGTGAACCGTCAAAAGAATAAAAAAAGCCCACAAAAGAAGAGCTCACTAAAACAGTGCTTTCTTCTTCCACTTCTCTCAAACTTCCCCAAAATGAGTAGGAGATTTTGCTTCTTCGTCATAAATGATCTTAACTTTACTCGTCTCTATCTTAAAGCTAACTAACTGTCATTCCCATATTCATTTCGGCAAATGTGCAAAAATCAGGGGTGTTTTTTATAATGAATACACTAATTCCCACATGCCTGCGTACCTTCATCTCTATTAATAACAGGTAAGGCAAAAAGGTAGCAAAGCCTCAGTTGTAGGTGCTTGTTCTGAACATTAAAAGCTCACTCTTGGCTTTAAAATGGGATTTGTGCAAAAAATCCGCTTATAGTACATGCAACTGAAGGGATCCCTTTAGGCCTCTGGTGCTGATACAACTACAGCAGCCTTACATTTATGAGCACGTACATGCAACACTTTGAGAATAGGGATATCATTGCAAATCTTCCTCCTCAGTAAAATTTTACAGATCCTATTTTGGCTAGCATTACATTAAGTACGTTTGCGTTTAAAAGGCTTAAATGCTGACTGAGATTGCCTTTAAGCATAGTTTCGCTCGGTTGTAGTTGTAGTAGTAGACAAGCTTCTGTTCTGCTGTTGATGTTGAAGATGATAACCATTAAATTAATAGACTTTTTCTTCCTACTAAATCACTCAATGTGTTTTACTACATACCAATTGTGCCATCAAACAATTCATCAATGATTTGTACACCCTACAATAAAGTATCCCATCCCAGCCAGCACCAGGAATTTTTACTGCATTCCTATAACTTTTGATGATGAGATGCATTTTTTCACAGGAATATTGACAGGTGTTGTTGTGTAAGTGTGCGTCTTAAAAATTGACTTCATCATATTTTTGTAATTTTTTGGGTATGAGGATGGTAAGGATTTGCTACGCATATGATTTGGTTTTTTAGAGAAAAGTGTAAGCATTTCATGAAGGTGTGGGTAAGCATCTCTATTTTGAAAAAAAAAATTGCATGGATTTTTTTGTGGGATACGTTCCCTGTTTTGTTATGGTTTACCCTTTTAAAAAGTTTTATTTCATTTTTATTTGCTTTTAATATGCTCGTGTAAGCTGTGATTCTAGAATGAGTTTACATTTATGATTATTCCAATCTATTTGATGCATTTTAACATCATTTTCAACGATTGACACTTTATCATGGTCATGCTCATCAATGACGAGTGTGAATAAAGATATTCTAAAATGCCTCTTAAAAATCTTGAGTAACATGAATTTTAGTTTTTAGATTTGAAGTTTCAAAAAAATCTGCTTTTTAAAGGCCAGGGGAGTCCTCTGGGTTGGTTAAAAGCATTAAAGCAGAATTAATTGCGTGTAATGATCATTGTCTTGATTTAACCTTCGATTTAGCCATTAAGAAGCCTAAGTAATAAAGCCCAATAGGTAGCTGACCACTTTCTTGCAGAAGCAATAATGGAGAGCACTCATTGCAAATCATACTGTAAGCAGAACTTCATTCTCGAAATTGGCACTTTTCTTTAGTTGAATTAGGAAAACAATGACAATTGATCTTTTCAATAAAACAACATTGAAACGAAAAGAAAAAAGGTTCGTGGTAAAGTTTGAGTCCAAGAATCTAGCTAAATCCTAATCTTGATCAATCAAAGGCAAAGTCAACGAGAGGTATTGCATCGCAACGAAAAAATAATGACATTGGATATTTTGAAGTTTGAGTCTACAAGCAGCTAACAGACTGGGAGCAAAAAAATAGACGGAATTCATGGGGCGTGTACAGTATAAGGATGATGGTTGAATAATACTATTTCAATGCTCTTATTTAAATTGATTGCTTTTGATACCTATTTTCATCAGAAAACTTGCATCCTGTATTTGTCTTCAGAACAAGTGAATGAATACCGATCTCAAATTCTGATATAGTGAGATGGCTGAGGAGGAGATCAGTGAAGATCAATGCTACAGCCTACGAATAACTTCATAATTTTGATTACAATTGATATTTTTTCTAAGAAAAATGCTCTGATTTTAAGGTGAAATGAGGCGCAAGAACGCACAGTAATTCGATGTCTTCCAAATCATGTGCGTAAGCAATAAGCAAGCATCATGCTCATTGCGCATTCTCAATGCAATTTCTGGGATGATTATGATTATCTAACTTTTTTATGCACGAATTGTAACCTGAAATTACTGTTTGAAATTGTCAAGAAAAAATAAACGCATGTTGAAATCTTTTGTCCTATTGAAAAACTTACAAAATGTTGCATTCCCACCATAAATTTCTCAGTAAGTCCACTCTAGAAAAATTCCATGCAGTTAAGTCAAGGCTGTTTTTCTTAACGAGAATGAGGGAATCATGAATGAATCATCACTATCATGATTCACGATGATTTAGGCAAGTTTACTTTCAACAATCAACTGAAATGATAGGTAAACAAGCCACAATAATCAAACAATTTGGAGTCGAATAAATAGGTGAATCTTTTCAATCTCGTTCTACATTACCCCATCTATGACTTTTAGGATTAGAATGGGACTTAGACACATTTTTGCGGTTTTCGCACTAACGAATTGGAGCCAGACATATTTAAGTTCTTTTCAGACCAATGCAATGTAATGTAGCAAATTAATAGTTTATCCATAGACGTCGTGCATCAATTTGTGCACACACGCGTTACCTTCCGGCTTCTTTTGTGCTTTTTCACTGACCAAGTGACTGGATTGAAGCCACGAGCATTATTCCTTCAAGTCTCTGTGGTTTCCAAAGGGGAGTAGTTTTATTGTGCACAATAACGCATTCAGCATAATATTTGCCTTGTCATGCAAATGCAATGAATTTTTTTTTTTGTTTTTGTGTTTTTTCTTTATTTCTCCTGACTGCAGCTCTACATCTGCAATGCACATAAATGTTGTCACCATTTTTTATCAAGTCTGCAGCTAATTACATGATATAGCCATGATGCTTGGCAAAATAATCCTAATACGGGGTCTATCCTCATGTTTTATTTTTTGGTGTCTTTGCAAATCCCATACACCTCCCAGTCCTAGCCAATTTAATGCGAATTTTCCACAGAAAACAACATAAAAATTATGTAATGTGCGAGAGTAATTGGTACAAAAAAACTGTAGAAATGTGTCTGTCACTTTCAGATTTTTATTGTAAACTCGTACTTTTCCCTTTTGCGAGTGTTCACATATATTGGATTGGATCGGAGGAGAGGGCGTTATTTAAGCAATTGCACACAAGTGGATTAGATAAAGCCAACAAAGATTATAGGTTTCTACTTTAGGATGACATATAAGCATTCTCAAAATACTGTAGTTTATTGCATTTCAAAATATTCAGGAGTCCTTTTTATATGTGTGCAGGTAATTATATCCTTTCAATCGTATTTTACTGATGATAACTCTCCCTTTTTCTGCTGCAACATTTTTTGTTAGTTTGCTTGGAATTCTTGAAAAAAAGAAATATTTTGTTTCGGAGCCTACAAAATAGTACGACTCAGGCTTATTGTTCTGATGCGTTCATCCGTTTTATCAAAGTCTTTGTTTGTCGGGCTAAATGAGAGTGAGTGTGCCAATGCTCATTCCCAAATTAACTGTTTTTTCTTCTTTTTCACATGTGCATGAAAAGTTCGAACTTTGTTAAGATTTAAGAAAGTTGTCACATGTGATTTGCCATCAAAAGCGTTTATAGTTCCTTATGGCATTCTTCATACCTTCTTCAAAATGAGTCGCATGTCGTAGTCGTGTCATGTCACCACAAAGTCAAGTAAGCGTTGAAATGGTAATCGCTGAGGATAATGAGGAGGCTTGATGATGACCAGTCAAAAGCAATTTCCCTTGCTTTCTGTGAAAGGTATTTTCTCGCTGATTATCCATCATTTATTGAGAATCACGACAAAAATTACGTACGTAATTGCAAGTTAAAGCTATGCTTGCCTCTGAGTGAATTAATCAGGTTTTTATGAGCTTGTTTCCTGATTAAGCTTTAATTGTCATTTGGAGCCAATTTGAGTCTTTTGCGCAATTCTTTTTGCGATTATGTGATTCTGTTTCGTAACATTTGAAATATGTTTAGTGCACACACCCTAATTACTCAGAGGCTCATCTTCAGAATTTCCGTTAAATTTAGCCTGATGAAAAGATGATCCCAATTGATTTGATTTTCATTGCATCACTGATTCTAACAATCAACAATTTGCAGAAAAAAAATTAAGTAATAATATGGTTATTTCAAGGAATTTTTACGACAAAATGAAACTATCTACACGTAAATTTCCTCACGCGTAAGCAATCTTTAAAAGTTTGCGTACGTGGCTTCACGTTTGAAATACCTTTTCGATTTCTCATTATTACAAATCCACTCAAATGATATTGATTTTTGTATTTAAAAAAAATGAAAATACTGGGGAAGATGTTTGAAACAATTAAATCGACTTGTTCGAGACGCCCACACTTTTTGCAATTAATGCTTTTGGTTTTGCTACTTTTGTTCTGTGTTTTTTTGTTCGTCTTAAAGTTATAAAACTCATCATTACCAATCATAAAATGGATTATGACTGAATGATAATTTGTAATTACAGCATCGTTCAAAGGTGAAAATAAAAAATTCTAAAGTGTTCTCATAATTTGACCCTTTTCCATTCGTTTTACTTGAAATAATGGTGTAAGTTTTTTTTTCAATTCTTTGAAAAAGCGAGTGATGCATATGCATTGATTTTTAAATACTTTTCTCATACAATACTTTTCTTCTTTAATCCAAATGGTATTTTTATTTGAAAAAACTGAATGAAGAAAGAACTTCAGAGAAGATGAGAACAAGAATATTTTGATAAAAGCTTGCTGCACCAATAATAAACTAAATTATAAGTTTAAGACTTGATCCTACCTGAGGTTTACCAACTTTGCCCTAAATAATTCGGGACATGGAATAGCATAGCAATGCCACTGTACATGTGCACGTACATAAATACTTACATTTACTTACCTTGTACTAGTAGCTTGTAAGCATATTTGATTCATGAACGCATATTTTTAGGTTAAAATTGTTATTTGAATTTTCGGTAAGTAATTATTGGCAGAAGCTGAGCAAATGATAAGAATCTATTCTGATCGCCATTACTTATCAAAACCAGAATCGAGTAATGGATAGCGTATTTGAATCAAGGATGCCTACAAGTTTTGCTTTAATCGATGTTTCTATCCACGTTGAATGTTTTGTCTTGTTCTAAAATGAATTTTTGCCAGCTATCCGATGTAACATGTCTGCACACATAAAAACGGAGGCTTGTTTTCTGAACTCGTGTCAGATAATAACTTACTGTTTGATCGGCATTAAATTCGATAAAATCTTATTGCAAGTCATATTTTGGATAAGTCGTAATATATCAGCGGAAATATATGCTTTTGTTTCAATAATTAAAATATTTTTTTTTACATATTTGTATGTGCACGCGTACCGCTTAAGGCGTTGGGTTTATCTTTCATGCACCATTTATAGGTGCCAGGTTTGTTTATAAGGCATTGTATGTTTTTTAATGACTTCTACGTATTTGGAAGAATCTGCCAATGTCCATGAAAGCTGAATGCCAGCTCTTAAAAAGGAACACGCTCGTTCTCTCACGTAAGAAACTTAAGCATTTGGTGAAACATCTTCTATAAAAACGGAGGCTTGTTTTCTGAACTCGTGTCAGATAATAACTTACTGTTTGATCGGCATTAAATTCGATAAGATCTTATTGCAAGTCATATTTTGGATAAGTCGTAATATATCAGCGGAAATAATGCTTTTGTTTCAATAATTAAAATATTTTTTTTACATATTTGTATGTGCACGCGTACCGTGTAAGGCGTTGAGTTTATCTTTCATGCACCATTTATAGGTACCAGGTTTGTTTATAAGGCATTGTATGTTTTTTTTAAAATTGACTTCTACGTATTTGGAAGATGCTGCCAATGTCCATGAAAGCTGAATGCCAGCTCTTAAAAAGGAACACGCTCGTTCTCTCACGTAAGAAACTTAAGCATTTGGTGAAACATCTTCATTTTGTTTCACTTTCTTCAGTTCATTTTATTTATTGCCATTATTGCCTGACAAATCCTTTTTTCAAGCTTAAGTGAGCATCATATCAATCAAAGTTGGCCAAACGCAGTTGGCAAATTAATAATTTTCTTTGCTTATGTGTGCTCACACATAGTAAACTCGTATTAGAAGCATAGTCACGGTGGTCTGCATATGTCTTAAATTATTGTGCAATTTCTTGTACAAAACATGGCTACCTACATTTACCTCTGTGAATCTGCCGAAGCTCATTTACTGCCCTGCCTCATAGGCACAACGAGAGCCTTTATCGTATTTGATATTAAAGATGAGAATGCAAATAAGGATAAATGATGTTGAAAGTAGTTTCGGAAACGTGTGCCGTTGACTAAACCCACAATCATAAATGCCAGTGTGTGTAAAAATTAATAGTGCGAAGATCCATAAGGAAAACTTGCATTTACCATTAGCTTTCATAACGGCAAGACCATCATTTTATTAAGCTTTTTTGGACCGGCATTATCATGTCTCATGAATGAATGCATTTGTAAATCTGGTGAAATCCGAGCTAATGAAGTCATTTGTTTGCTCACATGTATGAGCATATAAATGTATGAAATTCAAAGTTCTATCGAGCCTTGATGATGATAAGATGAAGTTGGTGGAATAATGATGAAGAGAATATTATTGCTTTAGTTGAGTGAAAGAAAGTGAGATAATCATGGTCATTACTGTGAGTAAATTCAATCTTCTTCATTTCCCGTCCTCACATCAAAGTTCATTGAAACTTTATTTACTCTCGTACGCCTCTCCCAAATTGCGATTGCGAGTGTGTCATTTGCATAATGCTCCGGAATAAATGATGTTGTTTCTTCATTTCAATTTAATTTTTAAAAACACTGAATTACAATAAGTTTTATTAAAGTCATATATAAACCCTTTAGAAAAGGGTGGAAATAGTAGACACAATACAAATGCATTTAATTCTTGATGTAGGATAGACACAGACAAAGAAAATGATGATTTTGATGAGTAAAAGGGTAATTTCAATACTGCAGGTTAGGCTTTAGAAAATTCCATTTTTTCCACGGTACATATCGTAAAATGTAAGAGAATAATGCATCAGCTATAAAACTAATTTTCAAATGGGGTTTCATTCAACACCAATGAGGAGTCTCCGACGCTATCTATATTGCTTATCATTAATTTCTGAAAAAGGAAGAAATATGCTCAAGCTGTTGTTGGAGGTAATGTTTTGAACAATTTGAATTTCATGAAAAATTCTTTTCTTTTTTGGTGAGCAAACATCTATCATCTATAAGGGTTTTTTTGTTTGAGAATCAGAACCAGATCCATTTTAATTTACATTTACGGCAAGAAATGACCAGCCAGCGTTAGAATAAAATTTAATTTCTAGAAGCGATCATCTAAATGACTTTCTAAAATCAAACTAGCTTTAGACATCAATCAAAAAATATACTGAGGAAAACTATTGAAACAAAACCATTGGCTTTGGTCTACATTTTTTTACCACATTGCACCTTATCAGCTTTGCTTTTTTTGGCATTAAGTTTTAACTCTGTCCAACTTAATTAATGTTTATGGAACAATCAAATACATAACTTATCATATGATTATGCTATATAATTTAAAGTTTTAAACAGTAAACTTGAAAGTGCTTTCAAGCATAATTAAGTATAATTGTTAATTAGATACTCCTAACAAGCTAGAGCTAAATCTTGAATGATTTGAATTTCAAACAGTTTTTTTTACACAAGTTGTACCAATCTGGACTGCCTGCCTGCTCAGGACTCAGGACATGATCCGATTCCGGAACAATAATATTTAATAGTTAACAGATCGTATCAACGATAACTAGTAAAGTTTTCAAACCATACCATACGATAAGCTTCACAATTGACATTTACTTAAAGTTAACATCTTTTAAAATTGCTTACAATAATTAATTACTTGATTTATTTAAGAAATAACACTGGTCACATAAATTTTTTTTCCTGTATGTACATTGTTCACAACACTTTGGGTATTTTTGACGCAATTCCATGAAGAGTGTGTCTTCTGGAGTTGAATCTGCCCTATATTAGACGTAACCTGATTTCTTAGCCTTAGCTTTTTTTTCTACTTATCATCAAGCCTAAAGCATTAAATAGACCCAATAAATTATTCTTTGCATCAATTTCTACTCAGCATCTATGATTAAATTGCATTTTAGTATACGACCCAAGCCTTACATCTATTCGCTTAATACTGCACCCGCTCATTCCGATTAGCAATACCGGTATAATTCATATTTAAGTAATTTTAACTTTAATTTAAAATTGGAGCAACATTCATTCACAATGTAAAAGTGATTCGTATTTATTATCTGCATTCACTGATTCATTCTGTCTACAGTCACAAAGTAGTCTTGAGAAACGAACAACAATGAATGTAATAATAAAACAATTGATTTCGGGGTGTCGATATTTTGTATTTATTAATATTGGCATCTGATCCCTCCTATGGACCAATCAACCTATGTAGAGTTTGTAGAAGATTGAATA
The DNA here is from genome assembly GCA_027743895.1 of Seira musarum. NCBI lineage: Eukaryota > Metazoa > Arthropoda > Collembola > Entomobryomorpha > Entomobryidae > Seira > Seira musarum. Next base: position 30,704 of record JAHZMX010000691.1, on the reverse strand, counting down.
ATTGTAAAAAAAAGTGTATAACTTATTTAAAACAAATATCCACACTAATCGTAAGTGTACTTATATAATCATAGTGAGATCATCCTCTCTAAAAAAGATTTTGAAGAAAAGATTGTGACAAAATTATAAACCTTTCTATTAAGAAGTTCATACAAAAATAGAGAGAAAATTAACTGATTTCTAAAAGTCCATTAAGGAATTTAAAAATCTTTTATGTTACAGCAAGTTTTTTTTGTACATTAAACCTTTACTATTGCCTTCATTTTCACAACAACCGTACGCACTTACAATTGGAAATCATCAATCTCACTTGGAGGAATGCATGTCAACCAGATGATAACATCATCGTTCTCATTTTATGTACTTAACTGACAAAATTAACTTGATTCAAAAAGACGCCAACAATATCTCTGTTCGTAAGTAGTTAAGTTTTATAAGGTAATTAGTACATGTATAGAAGTTACCACGTACTGTAGCAAATTGGCCTTTGAGTATAAACGTAGTGAATTTAATGTTCACCGGAAAAGATGGTTGAGTTTTCGTGAAGCAGGAATGTGAAGTAAAATTGCCAACCATACAATTGAACAATCGAAGAAATCCTTTCCATAAATATTTTACGTGAATTATAAACTTGCCTAAAATACTTGTGACTATATACGTTATTATGTTAGGCGCTAGATGAAATGTAAAAGCAGCATAAAACCTGGCGTGACTGTATCAACATCATATCAACCTATTTATCTAGCAATCGAATTGTTCGATCCATTGAAATCTTCAGATTTGTTTGAGTTCTTGAGGGAAAGACGGGTATCTCTAAAGTTATCATGAAATTGTTTTGTAGTTATTATTGTACGAATTATTATGTAGCTAGATAATATTACACCTTAATTGAAGTTGATACTCCAATAAAAATGCTTTAAATTTCTTTTCCTTTTCTTGTTAGATGACCTGAAGTAAGTTCTTAGGAGTTTTTTTGTGAGATCCTCTCCATGAAAAAAGTGGTATGCAATGATTTTTATAGGCGAATGAATAATAATGATTGCCAAACGGAGGGATTCAAAAAGTTTATAGAGTTCCCTTTTGAAGTTCATTTTTTTTTCTCTGGTTTTCCTCTGATGATGGAACTGTGCAGCTACTACCTTTTTGGAAATTAGTGTGCAATGAACAACCAACCAATAGAATTATACAGTTTGTAAGTGCTGTTAAGAAAGAACTTTCTCTGTGTACATCTCTTTATAAAAAGGATTTCAACTCTTTTAAGTACATTTCTTTTTGCGTTGGCATTTTTAAAACATGTACGCTTCACGGGGCTGTAATTGCTAAGCTTCTTCCCCAATGTTCCGGAACAAACAGATGGTGAACGCCACGCCCAGAATCTGTAGAGGTGAAAGTGGAATTGGAGATTATTCTGTTCATTCAAGTTAGAAATTTTATCGGATTAAAAATGAGATCCTTGTACCTGGAGGAGAGCTAGTCCACCGCTGGTCCCTGCCAAAATGAGATTATGGAGGAGGTACCACGTCCTCAATTTTTTCCAGCATCCCTAAGTTCAATTTAATAAAAAGGATTAAGTAAGGCGATTAAGTTCTTTTCGTATACATAATTCGTTTGTTATGAAACCTTACATTTGCATTTAGACTGTCACTGTATTCAATGGGGTCACTAGCTTGACATTTGGCTGGGTCCTTAGGTTTCGGTTCTTTCCATGGATTTTCATGCAACCACTGCGGGAAAAATAGTGTATTTTTAGACATGATCTGTTTTTTACATCATTACATCACATCGTGTAGCTCATCGTGGGATACAATTATTTAACGATTTTTTAGATAATTAAGAGAAACGATGGGAATCACTCACCTCTTGGCTTTTATCTTGAACACAGCAAGTGACGGGAACTCGTTGAAAGCCTTTGTTTGCGAATGTTTTGTTCACCCATTTACTGTGAATGTAGTCACCATTCCCATCGATTCCACAGCATTCCAACTACAAAATAGACAGAATAAAATATATGGAGTTACATTCAATAACAAGTTCAGCAGAGTTCATCTGTTTCAGTGGAATGTAGGTACATACGCTCATATCATGTTTATAATCAAATTAAGAACGGCTATCACATCAACATCAAGAATTTGGCAACCTGTCTGTCTATTATTATTCCGGTACTGTCGTACCAGCGCCTGAAATGCCACTTTATTTCTTTGGGATGAAGACTGCCTAAGTTAAACTCATTATGATGATGATTTGACGATGACGATGACTACGACTTTAGCCAGGTATAGTAGGAGTGAAAAGGCAAGAGAAACCTGTCATCAATACATAATGAATGTGTCTTTCACTTGCTTTCACATACACACCTCTTCTACAAGCGTCTCTATACAGTAGCTACTGGAACTGTTATCAACAAACTATTCAAAAATATACGGAATAAAAAGAAAAACATCCTTCATCATCAAAGTACTTTTGTTATTTCTAATCTCTCAAGTAGTCCTGCCCTCTTTCTGTAAACATCTGGCAATTTCCCAATCGATAAGTATATTATATAATTCGTTTACTTTCGCATTTCCTTTCACAAGATTTTCATGATGCGAAAATCCAATGCTCCACTTCCACACTTGACATCCTCATCATAACTATTTGTGTAAGATTATGAAAATTTGAATGAAATCGAGATCCGCTCATTTCGCTAAAGGAAAATATTTATGGCAAAATGGAACCTTTCATGTTTAATCCCTAAGTAATCCAGCTATCAACGGTAAACCGATTTCAAATGAGTTCTTATGGAAAGACCATTCCAGGTTTTTTTCCATGTCTTAAGGTGGAAACAGGCATTTTGCTAATCAATAATTCACAGGATATTGACAAGAAAATGTGACTCAAAGTGCTAGTTATGCCAGCTTATTTATTAACTTTTACAGAACATAGAATCGAGAGGAAAATAGAGAGAGAGAAAGCAGGAACGAGGAGAGACTCTTCACTAGCATGATTTTTTTGTGTTTTCTTCCCATTTCTCTAATTGATGAGTGTTTTGTGAGGAACGCTCCTTCTAAAAACAATGTTTTGTGTAAACAGCGTGACTGTTTCGTACATGCATTCAACTCATTACTACTTCGTTTTTGTGTGCAATGTAGCAGTGGCATGGCAGACAAATGGATAAACATTGGAATGAACATGACAAGAACTTGTGTTTCTTTCTTTGGCCTCGGTCTCGAATTGAAATGAACGTTAACCTACGAATGCGCAGAATTATACATTGGGAAAGGTAAAAGGTTACTACATGAGCGAGTGGGCTCCCACAAAATCCTCTTAATTCTACTTATTCCAATTCAATCTCCAATTATTTTTTGTCCAACTTATACATTCGGTAACTACTTAATCGTAAACACTATTGGTAATATTTGCTATTTGAGTGCTTACATCATGAGAGGCTTTCCTAGTATTGAAATTCGCAGAAAACGAATAAATAAAATTGGATTAAAAATCAGGATAGGAAAAATGTAGAATAAGAAAAACATTTTTCGAAAGATTTCCCGACAATATTCATTTATTCTATGTGAATGTGAGGCAGGAGGATCCTTAGAAGATGAATGGCAAGTAAAGTAGGCATGATGCTTTGCATTTGAAGCTTATGTACGCTAATGCCTTTATACAAAGAGAAATTTCGAGTGGATTCAGTTATAATAAAGCGTTCTACGAATTCCACTTTTCCTATTGAATTCGCCTTCCATAAATGAAGTTCTTACCTCGTATTGTGTAAAATCCAAAGAGTCGGTGAAGATCTCTTGCTTGTCCATTCCATAATCGTGTTCCAGCTTCATCTTCAAATTTTGCTGCACTTCCACTGGGAAGTAGATCCGAAAGTAGAGGACAAACAGAGCGGCAGCCGCTTCCACCAAGAAGACAAGGAGGAGACAGAAGACGTACTACAAAATTCATTTCAATATTAAAAACAATGCGCCATAAATCTTTGAAAAGTTTTAGTTTTCGCTTGGACGAGCGATAAGAAAAGGGAATGGAAAAATCAAAACTAATTTTTTACTTATTTTTCCTTCACAAATTGAATGTATGCTTTCTAACTTTTAATTTAACGCATAGTTTTTTACAATTATTTTGTAAAAAACATGCAAATTACAAGTTAAGTACATCTTCATTGTTGTTTTGCATTGCTGGAAATTAAATGAAATGAGAAAAGAGCGACTCATCGCTCTGTCGTCTCATGACATAAGAAAACAATTCATGTTCTTTCTAGCTTCTTTAACCCCGAAAGAGATTCCAATCTTAAGTTCGTCCAAATGAAAAAGGAAACGATTACAACAAAAAAACGCTTCATACCGTTCCCAGCATGCATTTGCTATCTTGAAGAGCGCCACAACAGCCAAAGAATCCCACGAAGAGGATGAAACCACCTGATTTAAGCGATATGTTTAGTTAACTTGTGTTTTGATGATGTTAACCGCTAGTTCGTTTTAATAAATATAAAAGTTAAAAGAACCATTACCCAGGCCAATGCAACCGAAGGCAGTATACTGGACAATTTCTTGTGGCAACGCGGCTGTCGTGAGCATGGTGAAGTATGCGCTATAAGCTTGATCATAAAGAAACAAAGATTAATGATTAAGTAGGTAGGCTTACACACAATTTGTAGTTTCCCACAGTTATAAGTGTGGCATATTCATTGTAGTCTGACTGTTTTAAACCGTCGCAAAAAAAACTGAGAATTACAGAAACGGTTTACGTAAGGCCTCATTTTGACCTTAAAATATTTCAAAATAAACATCTTGGACATGACCTTTTTTCAAAAGAATCTCATGAACGAATGCACTAGATAAAGTTTAGCATTTTTTGTAGATGTAGTTACAACGGCATGGGAGACAGAATCGCATAGTACTTGGCCTAACTAAAGTATACGTAAGTATATACATACCTTGATCGTAAAGAAGCACCACACCCAGCGCTACCATTGCACAGCCCGAGAACTATAAAGGAAGTAAGAATAAAAAACCTGTATACTCACGTTTCCAAGATTTTATTATTCAATATGAAATACACTATTCTGTTGTAATAAGAGAGGGAAAATAGCAACGGAGAAAAACACGCACGTGAAAAAGAGGAAGGAAAAAAGGAAAAGGATAATCACGTAGCTTTTAACTGTGGAGAAAACAAGGGAGAAAAACTTAATCCCTTCCTTCCCATCCACTTTTTCCCTCATTCTTCTTCAATACAGTATTAAATTGCTAGATAGGAAGGGAAGAAGGGTAATATCATCACGACGTTATCACTACTCCCGTGTTGAGGGGAAGTTAACGGATACGTCGAATTTTCTGTCTATTTTCGTTATTTTTTTTACATCCTCCTAAAATCATTCAATATGTTTATACAGAAGATAATAAGTAATATGTGTAGTTGTAATGCCTGCTTTCGACAACCGACCCAAACGATCGCCTGTTGATCCTTTTACCCAACATCAATATCATGAAAAGGTTTTCTTTTTTGATTTGTTCATCGCAGCGATATAACTCCTTCCAAAGATGAAATCTCAAGGGAATAATGCTTAATATAAGTGCTGAACATGATATGTGGTTTTGCTTTATCACTTGCTTAAATTTTAAAAGGTCAAGCCGCTGCCAATCCTTAAGCTTTCTCTTCCTTTTTTTACTTACAGCTTAAAGCAATAAGGAACGCATCATTATTTGAACGTACTACTACCCATGGTGAAGAAATGGTGCTCTTGGGATTGCAAAGGAGAGGGAATTATCGTTCACGTATGTTTTAGCACCCTTCAAAAGCAATATTTCATCGTGATTCATATTTCCGTGATAGCAATTTTTATGTGCATATCACTTCCTTTTGGAGTCCCACATGGTAGAATGAGCTTTATTACTACAGATAGGAAGTGTGTAATAATCTATTCTTCACACACAAGATCCACGAGATTGCAAAGGAAAGGCATATTACTTTCTTTTCTTTCATCTCCAATTCCAATGGAAATGAAGAAAGTCAGGTAGGTACGTGCATAGGTAAAGAGATGGAAGCATTTTATTTGGAGAGGGAATCATGGAGCGGTCATTTGCTTTCTTTCTTCCAGAAAGGATGTGGAACTGAGTAGGGGTGCAAGTGTTGGGGCTTCACTAGGGAATTCAGAATATGATTTCGCGAGACAAAAGGATGGAGTTCACCCGATCTCTCCCAATTTGAGAGAAAGAAAAGGAGAGCTGGCTTAATACTGCCTTTATCTTTCTAAGACGTGACATTCTAAAGAGCACTAGCATTTTTTTTCCAAAACAGTTTGTAGGATATGTTTGGGATGTACACAATTATTAGTTGACTTCCTGCGGTGTAATATTACTTGAGAAATGCTGGAGAAAATAAATAAACCCATATGTGGGGTTACCTTTCCTTTTGTATTTGTCCTCTGTGGAGTTGTATTAAAGCTTAAGTGCAAAAACAAGTACCAAACAATGTAAAAAATAGCTATGTACAAAAGTATTTATTTTCAAAAAATAAATTACACAAGAGCTTTATCTGATGTTTACATTGGATATGAAGTTATGATATGATGAGGAACTGGGAAGTTTCCTGCAGGCTGTCTAAAATTTATGCTTGGGACTGAACATAGAATTCTTTATCTTTTTAGATACGTGTGCCATTGGGGATTCTATTTGCTTCACTGATCATTTTATAAATGTATCCCAGTATTTCCTACCATTATTTGTACTAGAGAAGACAATTCAAAATGATAACCTTGTTTGCAATCTTTTCATTGTGAAGCTAAATTTTACAGCTTTTTGTTCTCCGGAATTGCTGGAAATGATCCAGCAAGAAATATTGTCGTGATAAAGGGTAAAAGGAAATGGGTAAATAGACTGAATAAGTAAACAAGAAATTACGATTACAGAGAGAAGAAAAATTATGGACTTACCCAGAAAATAATATTAAAAAATATGACAAAAGCTTTTGAGCATTTCGGTCCACAACATCCGGCCATTTTGACGGATTTTTCAGGTAATGTAATTGCCACAGAAGGAAAGATCGATAGACGAAATATTGGCGCTGGAAATTCCTTCTGGTTGCTACAAAATTACACGAAAAAATCTCATAAGTTCAATGTCCAGGGAAGTCCCGATTGCGCATACTTTCACTAGAAAAAAGCTTTTGCGGGAAGAAGTTGCCGGCAATAGGAGAAAAAAACTTTTTGTTGCAGCTGCACTGTTTTTACACTTTGTTCGGCAAAGATTTAACAAACTTCACTCGAGGAGTCGCTTTTCAAGATTGAGTTCTTTTTCGACTCAAACAAATGTGAGCAATGAAAGGAAAGAAATATTTATTTTCTAAAGTCGAGAAGTCAGTGTAGTCGGAAAGATCCAGGAAAAAAGAAGACGTTTCACTTTTCTTGTTCACTCAAAAGTTGAGATTGTGAATAGAAATAAACTAGTCGGAGTCCTTTTTTTCTACCGAAATTCCTCCACGAATGCTTTTCTTTCCTTCCTTCAACGAACTGAATTTGGTCAGCAAACTGAAAGGCAAACTTAATTTCGCTCTGTTAACCACCACCGACAGCCACAACACTAACAGTGATATTGCAGGATCAAGGCAGGAGCCGCAAAACACTCGATTTTTTTCTATAGCGCTTCGCTATATCTTCGGCATTGTATCATTCGAGTTCCATATCATCCAAATCCATCCACCCGAGCAAAAAAAAAGGTCCAGTTCTCCTCGCGTCGTTTTGCCCAAAGTCTGCTTCACACAGTTCCCGTCTTTTAATGCTGACACTTACACAGCCGGTACGCTTCTGAACCACTCGATAGCTCCTCTGCTGGGTTTACCTTCGATGTCCCTCCCTCACTCACTCACTCACTCTCCTGCTAAAAAAATGAAAGCAAAGACGTTTTTAACATGAAGAATACATTGATGTGAGGATGATTATGGGCCGTTTCGTGGTTTTTGACATGGATCGTCGCCGTCATCATCATCATTGTCGTTTTAAACGACTTGCTCACACAAAAGAAATCAAGAAAATTATCTTAGAGCTTATGTGAGCAAATAGTTTTGCAGTAACAAATGATAATACAGCATATTTCCTGTTGTAGTGAATACAACCTATTATTACAAGTCATCATCTTAGTTTGCCCCACTTTTTGATCAAATACTGGAGTTCACCCTAAAAAGATGGCAGGTCCAGATACTCGAGAATACACAATAAATTATACCTCGCCTGATTATTTTTTGCTTTGAAAGTGACATGAATTTAGATTTCTTTGGGGAAACGAAAAATACGAAAGGATATCCCTATCTGCTTATCGTCCATAAAAAGAAAATGCGAGGCTGTCGACTCAGGTAGCGAGGACTTATTGGTTAGCGGATGCATGCATTTCCTATCAAGCCCTACACTTTGCAATCAACTTCTCTCCACCTTTGCGTCATTATCACGTAAATAATGCAAACTTTGGAGGAGAAGCAAACTCTCAGGCGTTTAATAATTCAGTTAGTGGGCCAACAAAAAAAGCCATGAATAACACTTCTCACCAAATCTTACTCTTACTTTGCCTCACTTACTTACTTGCTCGTAGCTGAGATATAAGAATGGATTAAGTGCGTGTACCGGCTTCTATATATGCTGTACGCAACCAAGTACTTTTTTTGTCCTGTCCATTTTCTGCCATATTATTTTTGTTGAGGTTATTCCATCAAGGGAGATAACGTCTTATCTAGAAGAAGATCTGCAGTGGCAGTAGTAGATGAAACGATCAAATTCATGTACGCACCATTCGATTTTACTACTACCACTCGTACTCATGACACTCGAGTTTTGTTTGTTGTTGGTGATGTTTTTGTGCGGTGGTTGTGCGAGCCACAAGTACCTAACTTGTGTTTATTGTTACGCAAGACAGTTTCCCTAAAAATATGCCCATGGTATAAAAGGAACGGCTGGATAAGTATCTTTTCAGTTCAATGTATTTCTCCAACTAAATTAAAGAAAGGCCGAAAGGGCGACATCTAAAAAATGGAAGGTTTTAGGGGAGCTTATATATCTCTAAAAGTAGTGATAGCAGTAACAGTTGAAATGCAGACCGGAAATGGAAGGAAAAAAAGTGAATTGTCTACAGAGTATGTAAGTGCACATGTGCCTTTTTGGCTCCATTATTCTCTACCATAGCATGAATAATGCATAATGGATTTCATACATGCATGCAGGCAGGTTCCCTCTAAATTTTTTTTTTTTGTTTTGTTCACTTTTGTGGTTTTCTGCCTTTGCATGTTCCATCATATCCAAAGGAGTAATACGAAGGATACTAGCCGCGAGTAGTAAAATGCACTGGTCTCTCTGTAACAGTTCATGTAAATGCATGTACAACGTTTTTTTGTCAGACTGAAAGGAGTCTCATTTTTATGGAATAAAGCAGGTAAAACCCTTTCATTACTTCTCCAGTGAAAGAAAGTCTTTGAAATACAAACTGAAATAGCATTCGTGCCTTTGTTAAGCTACACTTTACTTGGTGTACAGTTCTAATCTAATTCTTTTTGGTCGGATAAGTACGTGCTTCCTCTACTATTTTAGGGACACAAGAAGGCAAATCTCATTTTGTCACTCGTTTTAGAATAAATGAGCATGAGTCAGTGGCTCTTACATATAATACCTGAGCTCAAGCATTTAAATAATGCAATTAATACTTCTTCTTATAATTTTTACTTTCCCCTTCTTTCAAAAAACGGTAATGTCATTCATTCTTTTCATTTGCTGTGTGGAGAATAAGCGGATTGAATATAAAAGGAGGTTGGGCTGAATTAATGTTCCTAATTATATGTATCCTTTTGCTAGGCAGTGCACCCATTCAAACTTCTGCCTTTTCATACATTTTATATTATTTCGTATTTCGCTACCTATTTCTTTCCCCTCTTATTCAATTTCCGTGTGTGTCTTGCGTCTCATGTTTTGATGAAAACTTCCATTATGGCTTAGAAAGATTGCACGAAACTTGTAATGCTACATTATGTCATCATGTCCACCCTCAACATGCACTGGTTTGGACTTTTACCTCGAGAAACAAACTTTTCCTTTTCTTATTTTAGCCTTCGTCCACGTAATTTATGTATAAATCAATTTTCAGTGGCATGCATTTTCACCACAATCTTTATTTCTGTCTTTGGCATCCCCCTCAAGAAATAAAAATCTACACCCAATTTATCATGGAAAATTCTTTTTCCAGTTTTCAAATGAAGTCTGAATTCTGAATTTTGAACAACAAAATTGATTTTCTATTCCCAGTAAAGAACCTTATTTTTTGTTGTTTTATTTTGTTCGTAAAAACTGAGGTGATTGAATAACAAAATTCAATTTTTTTGTAAATTAAGTTAAGAGGCAAATGAATTCAAGTGGTTCTTGTTGATGGATGGAAAATTCCGTATGCCTATAGTTCCTCAAAACTTAAATTAGTGGGCTCGTGGAAAAGGTGTAATTGGTTTTGACACCTCTAGGAGTCGACCTTCATCCCGGGACACATAATGTGTAGAGCGTGTATGAAGTGAGGGGAATGTTGATGACAAGGTGGTGGTGTGACGACGTAATCACCAGAAGGATGCTATATAATCATGATGACACGTATATGGAGCGCGAAGTAATTTTCGCAGTTTTCTCCTTTGATCCACTCCTCCAGTAAGTAATAATAGCGATACATGCCAAGCGAGCACGGCTGTAGTCATCATTAGAGGCGGATTTTTTTGCTCTTTCATCCTGTGAGCTTTTTATTAAAAGCAAGGTCTCCATTCTGAAAGAAACTGATTACTTCTTGCTACTCACTCAGTCGCTCGTTCCTCAAACACCAATCCTTTTTCTGTATTTTCTCGCTGGCTGTAGAGTAAAACTTCTCTGTAAAGCCAATAACTAATTCAGCATTCCGTTCTGGCTTCGAGTGATCAACATCAACATCAAAAACACACAGAGATCAATTTCTTTCAAAGATGGGAAAGGACGAGTACAAGTTTTATGGATAGAGATGTTTGTTTGGAAAACGGATTCAGATTGAGGAAGGGATCGTTTCAAGGGAAAATGATAATATGCTAAAAATACTCTAAATCGGAAAGGGTGTGTCCTCGAGATAACGGTTATTTTTGGATCGTCCTCTATATTCTGGAAATGCATGTATGCATGCGTGATTGCATTATATTTCTCAAGAGATAAAAAAAGTGTAGCTATCTGGTAGCAGCTGGAGTGCTAAAGGTCATCCCGTTTTAGTTCATCTAACATCATCGTAAATTAACTAGATGAAATGAGAAGTTCTATTAATACTATTACTTCCGAGATTGCAAACAAATTGCATACGATTTTCCGTGCGAAAATGGATCCTCATTGCTCTAATTTATTGTATGTGCTATTCTACAAATGTAGCACTCGCCATGACCTTTAATATGATGACGATGCCGACGTTTCCACAAGTAAATAAGATTGGTAACGGTAATATAATTTAACCTTTTATATGTCGGTGATCATAGTCAACAGATTCGTTTATGGACGCTTCAGTTCTGACTCAAGGTTGTCTCCTAATGATCTCCCGACTTCCCTTTTTAGTCACGAATACAAAATTACTCTTCTCTTTCCTTGGCGCATAAAAGACTCGCTAACATAAAAGTTATTTTTAGTTTATCGGAAGTGGGTCCTACCTCAATATTCTTCCTCAGAATTTTGCTACACTAACAGCAAGTGATTGTGCGAACACGTCACAGCTAAATGGTGTTTACTCACTATTACCGGAAATGACGCTATTATTGCTTGTGATGTAATGGGCTTTTATGCAGTCATATTTTATTGTTAAATACAAATCTTTTTTTTATCATAATCGTGTTTCATTCGATATTGGCTCTGCATGAATACATATTCTCAAAGTAGAAATTGGAGACGGGGGGAGACTTCTACGACTGACAGCACTACTGACTGAAGTCTGAAATTTCTCGAAGGTCGAATGCCATTTCTCTAGAAATAAAATGCATTGTAGGAGACAGATGACTAAATAGAAAATCATTTTATGGAATGTCGATGCTACCAAAAAGGCTTGCAAAGATTTTAACAAAGCTGGTTTGCTCATGCACACAAATTTATTGCTTTTTGTGAGTCCAACGTCCCCCAATACCAAGAAAAACCATTTCTGTCGTTTTGCCAGCTTTAGTTATTTCCACAAAATATATTGGAGAAAGTTGTGGAAGGGAATTTGAAAAGAAGTCTAGGAACTCATTCCAAAACATTTCTACAAGGCATGATACACTCCACTCGTTGTGTACATGCTGAGCTATGAGTTTACATTGAAAGAAAAATGTAGTATAAGTTTCCTCCCTACTTTGCTCAAAGTACTACCACTCACGTTTTAGTTCAGACTCATTTTCTTCCAGTGAAAACATCCTTTTTTTTCACAGAGGAAGAGAAAGGAGCAAGAATCGCATCATCATCAACCGAGGAAAGTTTTGTAGAGGGGATGTTGCTTTTAGTTCAAAGCTGGCCAAGTGATATGAGGATGAAAATGGGAAAGTGTACTTGAATGTAGATTTAGATATGCTTTCGATAAAGCCCAATGTAAAGTGCGGCTTGCATATATCGCTTCTTCTTCACGATGGGAAAAAAATAAAAAGTTGAGACGGAGGAGCGGGTACACAAGCTCCAAAAACTTACAACTACACACACGTTACGTTATCATAATGGGAACCTTAGGCTTTTCCCGTAATAAAAAAGACGACGGATCATAATAACCTATAACTATATCTACTAGAAAGTCGTGGGTTTTCCTTATGTGTACTCACTCGCTCGCTCGTTCCTCTAGAAGTTCAGGACAGAAATTCTCATATTTTTCTGCACAGAAAAACCAGCTTCTGGTTGAACTACTATAGAGGAAAAAGTAAAATGAGTAGAGAAAGAAGGGAAAGGGAGAGAGTGAATGTGGATGGAAAATACTATTGCCATCGCGCGAACTGCGAGGAACCCCTCTATCGACCAGCGCAGAGAGAGAGAGAGAAAGACACACACACATACACACAGAGACAGACAGAAAATTCTCTTCCCCAACTTTCCCTTCCTATTTTAGGAGACGGCGGTGGTGGTGGTCTTGAAGATTGTGATGATGATGCTGTACTTTAGCTTACTCGGAACAACTACCACTTGAATTTAAAATGTTGTATGTTCTACTCCATCTACTATATTTTTTTAGGGTGAAAGACTTTCCTCAGTCTAGGTTACTGCCCTATACATAAACATTAGCTACCTATTATTCAAGGAAACGTAACGACGGGAAAGTGTTTTTAATGATGAACCTTGCATTCCCTCGTATACCATCTCTTTATTTGACGAGATAATAATAATAATGAAAAAACTTCATAGAGCGTCGCTCCTCTCCTCTCAGTTGTGTGAACACTAGGCACCGACTTTAGTAAAAAAAAAGTTGGTGTGTGTGCGTGCGCTTTCATATCGTGTTAAAAACTTGAACAAGCAATTGTGAAAAAGTTTCCCTCGAAAATAAATGACAGTAAAAAATGACAAGCATTATCTGTCATTGAATGGAAAAAGCACACGGAACAAACTCGGGACGTTTTAGTAGTAATAGAGTAATAGTAGTACACATGGATTTAATGCGCGCTTTTTCCGATGACAAATATTGACGATGTAAGTTGTAGGAGTCCGGGTATTCATTCAGTCGTCCTGCGTAAACATGTTTTCAAAACTTTGCATCGTTCAAGCATTTTTTCCTGAATGGAGGAAAATTATGGTCCATGTTAAAATCATCTCCAGTTGATAAAAGCAGTTTGAAGAGAGGTTAGATTATGTACCTGCGATCTTCTTGGACATATCTTAACATTTTTGAGCAAACAAACATAATATTCGAGTCCCATACAAAATTTGATATTGTAGAGGTGAAGTAGGTTTCAATGCCTCCAATTTAGCTTCGTCAAGACCACTTCCTAGCGGTACAAAGATTGAGCACGAAATTATATTGAAAAAGTTTTGATGGAAGAACCAACTCTTGAAACTTTCAACGTTGTAGTCTTCTCCTTAATACTTCTATTTAAAGGAAAATCTTGTCTTGCGTTCATCATCTTGTCCTGTAGTGTCACTGATGTCATGTCCTTCGACATGCGAAAGAAAGCATGTGCACACACTGGCTTCTACCTTCCACTAATGAACTGATTTCACCCAAAATATAGGTACGAAGGGAAAACAATCAAATCGACAAAAGTTCATCTGTGGCAGGCTGGCTTTTCTAATTTTAGGTTAAAAGTAATTAAACTGCAATATGGGGTGACATTATCATACCATTAATTTGAGGACCTGGAAACTACTTGGTATACAAGTTAAATTTTTTATTGATGTAAAACGCAGATGTGAAATAAATGACTTGGAAGGTAATTACATGCCCCAAGCCTTTTGTTTCATCATGAAAAGCCATATTGTTTCGGAGAGTGATGAATGTGCAAAACTCGATTTTTCTATCGAGGTAATGCACTTTCGTTCAACCTTTTAATATTCAAGATGGTGCTTTATTACAGACTCGTTTAGGAAAACTAAATTGGCGACAAGAGGGAATTACATCGATCTCCGAAATGATAAACGACGCAAGCAAGTGGAAAGAACGTTATGTATATCTATAAAATTCACAAACCTTTATATACATCTTTTATGGAAGTGTATGTCTGCCTCTAATAATATCTTTACATCTACCCCTATCCAAAAGTGCTATTAAGCGGCGTCTTTTAGAATACAAAAAAATGAAAGAAAAGGGGACGATCAAAAATGGAGAAATATGATTTTTAAGACAGGTTTGAGTTTTAAGTACATTGTGATTGTGAAAGAAGGCACTCAATTTCTTGCATTTTATTCGATGTCAACCCGGTGACATTTCTTGGATGAATTGAGCTTCGTCTAAAAAGTGGTAATTTTTTATTCTGCATGAATTCTTAAAAAACAAGATCAACGTGACATAGATAAAATAAATGTTATGCTCTAGATTAAAGAACACTTCCAATTCCAATACTTTTGCTTGTTCACGTTGCAGAATGGGTCACAGCAAATCATCAAAAAGAGCTCTGATGATGAGTATGATGACCAAGAAGGAGACATTCACTTGATTTTGTGCTCAGCAAAACTTTTCTTTCTAAATTATTCCATTCATTAATCCAGAAAATGAGCTCCAGTTTGACACACTTCATCCAAGGATAGTCTCATACATTTTTTTAATCCATTAAAACTCTTTTAAAACTTTTCGTACTTGATGACGTAAGTTGAAAAGAATTTACATTAAGCATGCACAAAAACGGTGATGCCATATGTGGCCGGCATAGTGTGTTGTGTTTATAATTCCCAAACATATTTGTACTTTAAGTGCCGCAAGTATCTATTTTTGAGAGCTCTCCATCTAATAAAACTTTCATTAAATAAACCATCTTTAGAAGCGTAAGCAACAGGCAATTCAAAATGGTTTCTGCTCTTCTTAAATTATCTGCATTTCATTCTTCAATCCTAATTTAGACTCTGGAGAATACAGACATTATTTTTCAGGGTAGAATGAATAAAATGACCTACTCGATTGGATACACGAGCACGGCGTTTTTTGTGTGTAAAAAATCATGCACGTACTTAGGTATTTAATGATGCAATTTCCTCAATTTTATGATTGCTTCAAGAAGAGTATGATATTTAGAATGAATGAGGGGATAACAAGCATGGGGAATAGAAAGAAGTTATTATTTATTATGATATTCTTTTCAATATCATGTCAAGAAAATGGAAATTGATACCACTGTGATATATGCTCTCATCTCGTATTTATTGTCCAAAAAGGGAGAAGATATTTATGTTGATATGATATGATTATGCTTACTCCTTCCCAGATTGTGTAACGTAACGAGAGGAAATGTAGATGGTTATATGTTATATCATCATCACTATCTATCAGTATTTTTCAGTCATAAGTAGTCAAATCCATGAGAGTTTTCTTCGTTGCTCTTCCAGCTTGCATCGACGTTTACATGGTTCATTGATTCAAACAGGAGATGATTTGGAAGGAGAGCTTCTGGATTTGAAATAAGAAAAGACGGATGAAAGTAAGCAGAAGTGAGTGGTTGTATAACGATCCCATAACTTCTGTTTTTTTTTCCTATTGATTCAAACAGGAGATGATTTGGAAGGAGAGCTTCTGGATTTGAAATAAGAAAAGACGGATGAAAGTAAGCAGAAGTGAGTGGTTGTATAACGATCCCATAACTTCTGATTTTTTTTCCTTTTTTATCTACCATTAGGCTCCATAAGGCATCGCCTAGGTGGTGTGTTATTATTAGGAAAAAAGTTTGTTTTATTATGCACTTTGTGTGTATTGTAAACTCTTCGTTCGTTCTTGATGATGATCATGGTCGGCAAAAGGATGTGCATCCTTTTAACCATTTTGTAGCTTCTTCTAATGAATAGTCACGCACGCACACAGCACAACTAACTATAAAGTCTGAGAAAGTATTGTGATAACAAAGAGGAAGCTGGAAATATTTTTCCAATATTTTGTGCATTGTGTGAGGGAAGCCCATTACCATCATTATCCCCATCAAACAGAACAAACAAATAAATTGTAAGTTGCTTATGCGCTCAGCAATTTAAACTTATCTTTACATCGACTATATGGTTCAAAGTAAACTTGGTTAAAAAATGCTATTGCTAATCAATATACCTAGATGGACGTGTAAGCATATTGAACATCTAAAGTTGAGACTAAAAAAATCGCTTCCAAGAGGGAAATATCCTAAATAATCAAATATTCAACGAAAGCTAGCTTTTGTTTTGTCTTTTTCTGCAAACGATAAATTTTTCCTTCTTTTCTTTGAAATGATGTGCGAAATTGAAAATGTTTGAAAAGTTCCTTGCCTGATGCCAATTTGATGGATCATTCATACGAGAAAACGAAAGGGAAAGCAAGTTTTTAAACTAACTTTTTTTTAAATTGAAGTTAATCATTCAAAGTGTTTCATGACCTGGAAAATATGCTCTTTAAGTAATTGAATTTAAAATCAATAACCCTCATTAGGGCCTAATTTGTTTTCATGAAAAATTTGAACACGTTAAAGCAAATTAATTGCAATTATGTAGTACGCCCATGTCAGTTTCTCTCCACTTTATATGATGAAAATTGTAAAATAAGTAAATTCATACCTTTGCCAAGCCAAACTCGTTCGTATGCAAAGTTTCCTGTATTCTCCAGCATTTTTTCAAAGGATTGCTTTCACTGTAAATACTACACCAAATTATTACATCGTAGTTAAATTGCTCAAGTGTCCTTAATCGTATTTCACGTTCTCACATTTCAATCTTTCCACTGACAGTGTACGAACCAAAGGTTTGATTGTAATTCTAAGCCAAAAAGTTGGTCTGCCAGGAAAGCTTTTCTTTTCTTCCTTTCTTACTCATTCAATCCCTCACACCTTTCCTTGCGAAAGTCAACACAAAACTGTTTTTCATGACAAGCGTACGCTTTTCTTTTCATGTAGTGGCAGTGCCAAACGATGATAGGAGTTCCCACACCAAGCAAAAGCCGAATGCCTTCGGATATAAAAGGTGATTTCCTTTCTTTTCAGATTTTTTTCATGTACATTTTAAACGAATGAATGTCTAAACCACACCACAACTAAAGGATGATGATGCTCTTCTCATGAGGCACAATCGCTTTCTGGTGCTCGTGCAGCTCTTGCTGCTGGAGCCAAAGCCTATTGCCGGAGAGAGCGACCACTCGAGCCGAGTTGAAACAAACTCGTCTCGTCGTAATGAAACTTGAGCTTTTTTACTTTCACTTGTAAGCACGCATGCGATGCTTTTCTTGTTTGAAACTTGAAGGAATGCATGTGTGAGGGAAATGGCATTGTTGCAATTGTGAGTTCTTTGTTGCTAAAATGATCTGTATGTACGAAAAACAAAATGATCTATTCAGAAACGTTTTACGTTTTATTCGAATCAAACCAACTTTCAA
Source organism: Seira musarum (assembly GCA_027743895.1). NCBI lineage: Eukaryota > Metazoa > Arthropoda > Collembola > Entomobryomorpha > Entomobryidae > Seira > Seira musarum. Next base: position 12,729 of record JAHZMX010000691.1, on the reverse strand, counting down.
TACACGAAATCATCAAATTATGAGAACAGTAATACATTTATTTACAAAAAATCTTTCATTGCAAGAAATTGCATAGGTAGTTTTTTTACCTTAATAATGCTCGCTCGTTTGTTCAAATTACCATATTTTCATAAGATTGGGCATATTTAGTCACCTTCACCACTTGCTCCTGAAATTTGTTTTCATGAATTAATCATTTCCGAAACTTACCGTATGCATGTCCGCCAGCGTCAATCGACTAGTTACAGTAGGATTAAAAGATGGACGTCGCGTGCAAAAGACCGAACTGATTTTTTTAACTGGTTCACGTTTGCAGTTTCAATTACTGCAATCAATCAAGCATGGTGACTTGTTGGTGAGTAACATTACAACTCCACTTCCCCGTACCGAACCCACACATCACGCAAATTCAAAAATAAATTCTAATGACTGAAAATTCTCGAAACCTTTCTCCTCCAATGAAGCCAGTCAACGCATTTGTTCAAGTACCGCAACTCAATCAGACAGCAGTGTGCAGAAATGAAATGAAAAGCACTTTGTGTAATTACTTTGCAGACACCACCAAAATCTACAAGCTACCAGAGGAATCCTTTTAGGCTGCCAACCTCCCTCATACCCCTCTTCTCAGCAATTTCTCCACGCGCCGATGATTGACCATTGTTAAAAGGAAAAATTATATATGAAATGCATTTGTAGTACAACAAAACTATAGAAGAATGGTATTCAAATCGTACTGGAGGAAACAAAAAAAAGAGAAACCAAAGCATAGAAATTTTTCTGTTTTTTGAATGATACTCATAAAAATTATCTAAAATAAGGATAAATGGGCAGTCTACAAACAAAACACAATTAAAAGAATGCTAACCGCCTACAAATATGGGACGCTTAGTATTAGTAGTGCATTTTTGGCATACCGTACAGAACTGACACAGCAACTCGTATATGTACACGAACCGAACCCCCCGCAATTAGAATCTCTCTCTGCAACCTTGCCGCTGAATCGCGAATACTCCATCAAAATCAAAAGATGTATGGGCAAGTTCAAAGTTCGGAATACGAACTGCTACACACCACCAACACCAATCACCATCTTAAGAACCGCAACACAGCGAACTGCAATCGTGGTCACCTCATCATAACAGCTTACTTTTACAGCAATACAGCATCTGAATATATTCAATAATAACAAAACCTTTTAATATCATACGAACCACTTTTATGTTCCAACAACCTAATCTACCTAATTGCTAATATATTATATTTACAATTTACCAGTAAAACCTCTTTGAAATAACTTCTGATTGCTATTCTTCAAACTGATTGTAATTATAATATTAATAATAGAAAGTAAAAAAGTTGGCGATTCCTAGCGGAACCTAATGTGAAGGTATAAAGACGACATCAACAAGCTATCTCTATCTGAATTAAATCCTGAATTTTTTTTTTTATAATTTATGCATTCATCTTAATTAAGAAGCTACTTACTAGTAGCCTTTTTACTCATCGCTGGTGAAGTAAAACAACATCTTCTTTTAATGACATCGATTGACAATCTTCCTATTTGCGCCTGAAGATAATGAATAATCATGTTGGGTCCACGTCCACTTTAGTTATCGGATGATGGGGATCTGGATCTAGATTTCGAACGCGAACGTGACCTATCCTTAGACCTGTCTCGATCACCTCCTCTCCCATCCCTATCAGCCCTATCCTTCGAATCCCTTGAAACAAAAAATTACACATCATATATAGTTAACGTAATTAAAAAAATGTAATTAAAGAAGAATGTGTTCTGTCTTGCCTAATATTTCATTTTGATATTAATTGATTTTTTACCTCTTTGACCTTTTCGGGGAAGCTGAGCGTGATCTTGACCTGTACCGATCATTGCGACTCTTAGAGACGGATCTCGACCTGGACCTGATGATTTGATATCAATTTCATAAAAAAATATATAATTAACATTTACTATATAAAAATAATTAGTGATAAATTAAACAATGAATTACCTTCGGGAACGCTCTCTGTGGCGTCCTCCTGAACGACTGCGTCGGCGACGACGATCACGGTCCCTGGAAGACGAGCGTCTGCGTGAGCTGCGTCCATGGGGGGATTGTGGTCGACCATACCTAATTAATATAATAATAACAACTTATAATATACTAAGTCTTTAATTAAGAGCTCCTTCTTTAAACAAGCAAAAGAAATCTGCTTTAAAACTTACCTCCGTAAAAGTAAATTCGACCCATATCACTATTCTAAAGGATATTACTACTGAATGGCTTTGTAAAGAGTAGAATAGTTAAATAAATTCTTTAAATAAATTGTAGCTCTCTACCAGATATTCACCAGAATTGTTAAGCAGCAAAATACATTTACAACCACACTTAGTGGTAACATTAGAATTTACTGTCTCCTAGCTTCAACCTCCGTATCAAGCTTAATACTTTAATTTTGCACACCTATGACTCATCGATCTTTGATTGAAACAAAGATGGATCTAAGGAATGTGCACTAACAACAACTTACTCAACATTGAAACGTAAATTAAATATCCATGACGTGACGTATGATATATAATACGATAAGAAAAATTAATCAAACAATAACTTTACCTCACAAAGGCAAATCCGCGAGATTCTCGGGTCCATCTGTCCCTTGGGATGTAGACATCTCCAACGTCTCCATATTTCTCGAACACCCGTCTCAAGTCATCGGGCGTCGTCCTGTAAGTTAGGTTATCCACTTTCAAAGAGATCATCCCCTACACATTCACAAATCAACAGAACCAATCATTTTACATTAGTAGACAGTAATAATTTTCATTTAACCTACTATTCAAAGTTATTCAAAGTCTACCTCTATCTTAGGGGGCGGACGGCCGTAAGTAAAACTCATGACGAAATTGAAATCGAACTCTTCCTATTTTAACCTTTCCTTTTAGCAGCTGCCCGATTTAATCAGCTGAGCTGACTGAAAACCGACCAAAATAATAAAATTAGAGATTTGGCACTAGGGAGGGCTTCAATTAAGGAAGGAGCAGTTACAATATCTCTTATTCACTTAAAAAATCAAACAAGCTAAGCTAATTCAAGGCGACAGTGATGAAAGTGAAATCAGAATACGAAGGTTTTCATTATTACACAATACCCATTGAAACTGAATTAAGGTCAAATTCTTTCCTCGACAAAGAAAAATGGTTAATTAATAATCTCTTTTGTGATTAGTCAGTGTCAGAACGAAAGTTGTGATAGGAGTCGAATTGAATGTTATAGGAATCACCTGTGCTATAACCTTAATAGCAAAATTCACGAATAATTGATGAGGCATAAAAGATACGTTATTTTTTAGTCATAAAAATGAGGGCCAATATTTAAAGATTTATTAAATTAATTTGTAGTAGTTGTAACTTACGACTTCCTCCTAGTTCCACCACCTTCGTTGATTCAAAAATTCAGATGTATTTTGAAAATAATTTTAGCAACACTTCCACAAAATGACTATACTGTTTTCCTCTCGACAACCACAAAAGGAGTAAAAGTGGGTGCAAAAAGGCAAACTCAAAACTCAAAAGTAGAGAACAATTCCCTTTTTTTACTAACTTCAACTACTGAACTGAGCCGTATAATAACAATACAGATGAAATCAAAGCATGCATAAAACAAAAATATCTTGTCTTGCTGACTTTCTATATTGTCTTTTTACGTGTACGTTTTGTATTGAGTGCATTAAAACTGAAACTGAAAATGCAGCAATGCGGGATTTCGAGCTGAATCTCATATCAACAACGCAATCCCATGCACACTGTTGCTACATCTATAGACATGACATGGCTTTGTACTATTCGTGGACTTAAATATAGTCATCAAATCCTTTACAAAAAATAATCTTCACCTTGCTTGCCGTAATGAAAATATTATGCTGGGTTGAGCTGACTTCTGAACATGTTTGAACAGGCATTTTCTTGTCTTGAAAACTTTAGACTTTCGACACGACTCTAAATAATGACAAAAACTGAAATAAAATAAATAGTACAAATGTGAAAAATTTTTAATCCTCTCAAGTGTTTAGCAGCAAATAAAAAAAATCCTTTTGATGAAACTTTACGTGACAATGACATGTCGGTCTTATTTTATTCAAAGGAGATGAGATGCTAATAGATTTACAGAGTTTTGGAAATAAATGAATCATAGATGCCTGCTTAATAATCTTGTTACAAAAGATGAAGCTTCTTGGGGCAATATGATGGAAGCAGTAAAAATGTATGCTCATTGAATAGTTCATGTTTTGCAACGCGAAATAAGTCAGAGGAAAGGGTTACATTATGTCAAGTGTATATTATTTCAAATATTTCCAACATTTCAACTGCCTGCGGAACAATAATTTGTATTTTTAATGCTTCGATTGCTTTCTATAACAAAGCTCGAGAAACCTAAAATAGGTCATATAAAATAATGAATACTTTTCAATGCAAAGTCGGTTCTTCTTTACTAAAAACAAATCATGATGATATGACAAAATATAGTGCTTATATATCTTCTAAAATTCTTTTTTCTGATGCACGTATATTAGTAAATATTTAGATAATTAATCCAATTTGTTTTTCCTCTATTGAATTCTCATTGAATAGTTCATGTTTTGCAACGCGAAATAAGTCAGAGGAAAGGGTTACATTATGTTAAGTATATATTATTTCAAATATTTCCATCATTTCAACTGCCTGCGGAGCAATGATTTGCTTCGATTGCTTTCTATAACAAAGCTCGAGAAACCTAAAATAGTTCATATAAAATAATGAATACTTTTCAATGCAAATACAAATACACCAAAAACAAATCATGATGATAATATGACAAAATATAGTGCTTATATATCTTGTAATTTTTTTTCTGATGCACGTATATTAGTAAATATTTAGATAATTAATCCAATTTGTTTTTCCTCTATTGAATCAATGTCTTCAGTCTTCACCATCATTATCGGATCAAATGGGTGAATCATTGTTTTGCTGGCAACTTCGCATTTGCAAAAAAAAAAAATGTAGCATAGTTCATGTAAAAAAAAATCTTGACAGCTTTCTATGTTTTAGCATTTGCACACTTTCCTTTCATCTCGTAATAGTAATATGTTACTTTACTTACAAGCAACGTCATCATTTTGACTTACATTGTTATTATTCCTCAGGGATGAGGCTCTTACATGCATGATTCATCCATTCTTGCACATAAGTTCAACTTCATTCAGCTGCCACTTTTTAGAAGAAACTATTTAATGAAGGCAGAATAGAATATATTTTTTTTTAAATCCTGGCACTTTTAATTTTAGACCTTATCATTTCATGGAACAAAATCAATAACGGTTTTGTTATATATTTTTACTAAACAATTAGGTGTGTGGAATTGATTTGGCAGAGGAAACTATAGTTAAGTTTTTTTAGTGAACTCGAAACAAGAGTTTGTAAACGTTTGAGGCAGTTTAGTGTAACATTCCATAAAAATGGACGACTTTGATGATACTTTTGGAGATGCTCCGGTAAGTTAATTTTATCTGTATAAAATAATAATTGGCTCACCAGTACATTTTTCGTTCATGATGGCAGTTTTAAAAAATCCTGAAAAGTTAAAAACTTAATTTGGCCATTTGTTGAAATCAAATTCCCACATTTCTTTTGTAAAAAACTTTGAGTATTTTAATAACTGGCAATGCTTTACATGGTTCTTTAGTCCAACGGAAATGGAGTGCCTGATTCAAGTGAATCCGATCCAGCAGCAGAATTTTTAGCTAGAGAGCAGGATAATCTGGCTGGGTTAGAAGACGAAATACCTGCGGCAATCACCAATGAGATTAGCGGAGACATAAACGAGGACATTATTAACGGTCACGGTGGGGACGTTGGAAATGACTTTTTAGCCCAGGACGACAGACCTCCCAGTCCTCCAGCAATTCCAATTCAACGGGAGGAACCGGAGAAACTCCGAATTTGGAGGGAAGAACAAAATCGACGTTTGGAGGTTAAAGGTATATGAAGAAATCTACTAAAAATCTTTTTACAAATCAGCTTCAGAGCTTACACATTGTTTGTTTTAAAATGTATTCTAGATCAAGAGGAAGAAGAAACTAAAATAAAATTGCGCGAATCTGCTAAAAAGGAGCTGGAAGATTGGTACAAAAATTATGATGAGCAGATTATTCAAACGAGGAATTCTAACAGGTACTGTACATATTCCATCTCTCATTTTCTCCAATGCAAGCAAATTGTAAAAGTTGCATCTAACAAGTATTATTATCGCCTAAAAATTCTACAGAAATGCTGAACAGGAAGGTGTTGTTGCTGACGCCAGCCCAACAGATGCAAATGATGGAAAGGAATGGGAGAGAATAGCAAATTTATGTGATTTTAATCCCAAAGCCAGCAAGCAACAAAAAGACATTTCTCGTATGCGTTCTTTAATTCTTCAGTTGAAGCAAAATCCACCTCCACGCTTACAACAGCCAGCACTAAAAAATGGTTTCGGTAGATAAGATGTTACCTTTAAAATTCACTAATTATTTATTTAGAAATTTTTGTTATTGTTGAATTGAATCTTAATAATATGGATTATGCAGCTCTAATAAAAGTTATGCAAAACATTTTTCGAATCAAACTTATAGGTAATTTAAGTGAGCAAAAATTTTGTGGGCTTGGACCAATACTTTGTGGGTTATCTAAATAAAATTGAGTATTATTAACTTATGATTTTGAAGTTGAACAAGTAAAATTCGTGTGTAGGTATTCGTATGCTCGTATTCTTTCATGTAATCACTCAGCTCAACCACATTTTTAAAATCACCAATTCAAATCATGAACAGTACTCATCATAGTTTCGTGAATTATGATGCAGTTCCAAGGCAAAAAAAAGAAGACCAAACAAACATTTCGAGAACCAATGGAAAGTAAATTGCATCTTGGATGTGTTTATCGATAACAATTAATGCCTTATTTATTAAGTAGCTTTGCCAAGTATTGTCTTTACTCATAAATATAAAGTTATTCAAGTATAAACAAACTTCAAATTGAGAAGCTATTTAAATCTTATGTAGGTATTCGTATGCTCGTATTCTTTCATGTAATCACTCAGCTCAACCACATTTTTAAAATCACCAATTCAAATCATGAACAGTACTCATCATAGTTTCATGAATTATGATGCAGTTCCAAGGCAAAAAAAAGAAGGCCAAACAAACATTTCGAGAACCCATGGAAAGTAAATTGCATCTTGGATGTGTTTATCGATAACAAATAATGTCTTATTTATTAAGTAGCTTTGCCAAGTATTGTCTTTACTCATAAATATAAAGTTATTCAAGTATAAACAAACTTCAAATTGAGAAGCTATTTAAATCTTAAACCATGAGTAAACAATAATTTGTGTATGAATGTAACATTCAATCCTTACATAACAATTAATTAAAGCCACGTTTGAATTTTAATGTTTGATAATACTCACAACATAAAATATGACTTGATGCGCATTATATACTTTACAAAGTATTCAGAATAAATGACCCCAAACTAGGCCTGTTGTACCTTTGCTAGCTTGCCTCATATAATCCTTCGAAGTGGTCCTTACTGGACGGTGCTGTGTTGTAAATAATTTTATTGGAATGTAAATATAACTAACAAAGAGTAATTAAAGCTTTAAGGCATTTGATTGGAACGGAATCAATAGCGATTCAAAAATCTCCACAAAGCCTCTTCAAATTTAAATTCGTTTGTGTGAATATCTAACAGTAAAACCAGGCAGTCAAAACTTCACAAATAGGAACAGTACTGTTCGTGGAACAATTTACAAAAATCAACAACAATTTTGACATGAGCTAGAGCTAGGTACTCAAGTATCACAGTTGTGAATGCTATTAAGTAAAGTGACTACGTATTTATGTCTTTTCAATTTAAATTATTTTATTGGAATGTAAATATAACTAACAAAGAGTAATTAAAGCTTTAAGGCATTTGATTGGAACGGAATCAATAGCGATTCAAAAATCTCCACAAACCCTCTTCAAATTTAAATTCGTTTAAGTGAATATCTAACAGTAAAACCAGGCAGTCAAAACTTCACAAATAGGAACAGTTCATTTCGTGGAACAATTTACAATAATCAACAACAATTTTGACATGAGCTAGAGCTAGGTACTCAAGTATCACAGTTGTGAATGCTATTAAGTAAAGTGACTACGTATTTACGTCTTTTCAATTTAAATTCGCTTCCCTCCCCTCGATCAACTCTTTGGGATTTCATGTAGTCCGCACTGATTTAAAATTTAAAACGCTTTTCAAATAGAATTCTCAAATTATAATGTTGTATCCAACAAAATTATTAGAATGGAATGTAATGAATGTATAATGTATTCAGCTAGGCATGTATATATTGAGATTTGAAATCTGCTGTGCCATCATCATAGTCGTCTGCTATGAGTAATATTCTAATTGTACGTTATGCTTACTGCATTAATTATACCGTAGAGTCAATAACCAACATTTCCTTGTCATCCGGTTTCTGATTTGAGACTCTGTAATGGAAGTATGTTATGTCTGAGATGGTGTAATAAAANCTTTTCAAATAGAATTCTCAAATTATAATGTTGTATCCAACAAAATTATTAGAATGGAATGTAATGAATGTATAATGTATTCAGCTAGGCATGTATATATTGAGATTTGAAATCTGCTGTGCCATCATCATAGTCGTCTGCTATGAGTAATATTCTAATTGTACGTTCTGCTTGCTGCATTAATTATACCGTAGAGTCAATAACCAACATTTCCTTGTCATCCGGTTTCTGATTTGAGACTCTGTAATGGAAGTATGTTATGTCTGAGATGGTGTAATAAAAATACATCTGCAGAATGGTTGCCATTATTAACGGCAACAATCCAATAATACTTGCACCGGCGACAATTAGACCATAGAATCCCTGCGGCACTACCAGCCAAAAGCAATGTACTGACAAACACCCAAAACAGGAGCAGAGACATCCGACGACTTGTCTGTAATAAAAAATATGTCATTTAAAATCAACCCATTTTGAATTGGGATATTCACTTTCATTAATTACCATACCATTATCGCAGCGACAATTAAAACTGCCCCTAAAATCCAGTATGCTAATGACGGAAGCCAATATTCTGTTGAAGAAAAAAGTTAGTATAATTACATAAGCCCTTTAGTATATAAAAATTGATTTTATTTTACCGATAAGCAACTGGATGACATCTTCCCATCGTTCGGAAAATGCTTGTACATTGTGGTATTCTTCCAAAGGGTAAAGGACTATATGCCTGTTTTGTGGTCCCAAAACAATTAGCGCCAAACCAGCGGTTCCAAGCGCCTTTCAACATAGAAAAAATGAAAAAATAGCACGCTTTTGACAATTTTTAATTTATTGAAATATTGCGATAATTCTTAATCTTGAATGTATTTAAGTACCAATTCGGTAACTCCAGCAGCCAACAAGCCCATTCGTTGGCTTAAACATCCACACAGGTTCTTCCTTTCGGATCCATTTCCTCGATTATCCCCAGGAAACTCCGTGTCAACATATATTTCTTCCATGATCCAGAAAATTTGCTTGTTCTTCGTAGATCATGGACAAAATAAGAAAAACTACTTTGATGCTATTCTATTCATATCTACTCATTTTAAATTTCCAAATTATATTTTTGAAAAAATAAGTTCTAAAGATGTTTCCCTCTAGCTTGGGACACTGCTGTCCAGTCCAGCGTTGTTCTATTTACGTAGGAAGTTTCAGGGAAAGTCTTTCAAGGTCTTTGGGCTTTAAAAATGGTACTAAAAGCCGCATCGAAGTATATCCATTTCCTCGATTATCCCCAGGAAACTCCGTGTCAACATATATTTCTTCCATGATCCAGAAAATTCGCTTGTTCTTCGTAGATCATGGACAAAATAAGAAAAACTACTTTGATTCTATTCTATTCATATCTACTCATTTTAAATTTCCAAATTCTATTTTTGAAAAAATAAGTTCCAAATGTGTTTCCCTCTAGCTTAAGACACTGCTGTCCTGTCCAGTCTTGTTCTATTTACGTAGGAAGTTTCAGGGAAAGTCTTTCAAGGTCTTTGGGCTTTAAAAATGGTACTAAAAGCCGCATCGAAGTACGGATATGGTGAGAAAGTTAGGTACGAAAAGAAGAAATGTAACGTAACTCTGAAAGGGGAAGATTGTAATGGAAAGCCTAAGAAGCTTCGGCCTACCTGACTACACACGTTGCACGAAATGATCGCCTCCACTTGCTAACATTCTTTGTACGTGAGTGAGTAAAGATTTTCTTAAAGCATAAATAAGAAACAAAAGTTTCATCATGCATATAGATCATCATTGTTGGGATGGACGGAGATTTTTGCGTTAATTTTATTGCAAGTCATACCTGCAAAACTTATAGTGATTCAAATGGTGCATGAGTTAAACGTTTAATCAAAATGATTAGTACGTTCATAGGGTAGGTAATGAAGCGAAAATTCATTGATGCTCACTCACGCAAGCTTCTGGCTATCCTAAAGACGCAAAGATGCGACATACATTAAAAATTAGAATCTTTGATTTCATTCATGAAAATGCTAATGTAGAAATTTAGTAGCCTTGTTATCCGTCCGTCCTTCCGACTAGCAATTATTCAATTGATTCAATCTATCAATTAATCATTGCAATCCCAAAGGATTCGCATGGCCCTACAATCTTAGGATATTATCCGCAGAGCGCATTAAAAACGTAGCATTTATTGCTGCCATTCTATGGCCACATCATAATACAATCTGTGTTTTCATTTGCACCATAAATATCAATATCACACATAAAAAAGTATGAATATTTAGACGAGCTTAATTTCACATCAGTTAGTATAGAGCAGAGAGTATCACATGTAGAGAGCGTGAGACATGTATTCGCTCCGAATTCATAATCTTTTGCCAAATAATAAAATATTTGCATGGCATCATAAGAACGGACATCGCGTCTCGTCTGGCTTGTAGCAACCTCAGACTGTGAGCCTCGTCTTCAAATCTGATGTTCTGAAGCTACACAGAACAAATGTGAAAAATGTGTGAAGCGCAGTTCCAAAAATCAGTGGGATTAAGAACGGGAATTCGATTCCAAGTAGGTGGAGAATGAGTAAAATCCCGGCGCACGCAAATACCATGATTCCAGACAGAAGGATTGATGTGATTGCACAGCAATCGCTTCTCTAAAAAAATTCAGTAAAAGCCGGATGTGATATCTAAATATTCAATTAGTCCTTCAATATTTTCATAGTATCATACTACTTACATTCGAGACTGCAAATATTGCTAGTATCCCAGTAGAGACGGTAACGGCTGCAGGAAAAACGTACGAGAGCATGATACTCTAAGCTACACAGAACAAATGTGAAAAATGTGTGAAGCGCAGTTCCAAAAATCAGTGGGATTAAGAACGGGAATTCGATTCCAAGTAGGTGGAGAATGAGTAGTATCCCGGCGCACGCAAATACCATGATTCCAGACAGAAGGATTGATGTGATTGCACAGCAATCGCTTCTCTAAAAAATTTCAGTAAAAGCCGGATGTGATATCTAAATATTCAATTACTCCTTCAATATTTTCATAGAATCATACTACTTACATTCGAGACTGCAAATATTGCTAGTATCCCAGTAGAGACGGTAACGGCTGCAGGAAAAACGTACGAGAGCATGATACTCCAGTACACTGCAAACAATAGAGAATTTGTGTGAATGACTTCAAAAAATTCCAAATTCATAACAAATCCTTTTTTAAAGCTTACGTCCGTTAAGGACGTGCAGCCTCTCTTCAAGTTGAGATGGCGAGTCATCCTTCAATTTGTTAATTTCATCGTTTATAATATACAAAAGAAAACACACCGCTGATAGGCCGGCGGATCCAACAATCTAAAAGTTAAAAAAATAGTTCATACCAAACACCATCATGATTATGAATACAAGTCCTAATTTATATTTTATTTTACCAAATCGATTATTCCAACCAAAAGAGCTCCAATTTTTCCCGAACATGGACAGCACATCGTGAAGTTAAGTCATTATCTTGTAGAAAATCTCGTTAACTAATAATTAAACTGACATAAGTATGAACATGGGAATACTCCACGAAACAGGATTTTCGAGCTAATAAAATGCTGGAAGATTGAAGATTGGAAGAGAATAGAATTGACTTCGTTATTTATTTGCAAAAAATAAAAAACAGATGAAAGCGACGCTTAATATTTTTTCGTTTTATTTACTAGCCTCTCATCATTAAATACATTGAATGTATTAATGACATTTTTTACTCAGAGAAGCTGTGGGAATGGGAATACTTCTTTGTGTTTAGGCTCTCACAATAAAAAGACTATCTTAAAGTTGGACGTGAGTAAACTAGATCAAGATATCAAGAATGTATTACTGGGCTTCTTTAGTCCAAAGCTAAGCTTGGCTGTCGTTAATGCTTCACTAGAGAAATCGTAATGCGGCTTCATGCATCGGACATTCCAATCTAATATATTATTTAGACGATGTATCAAAGCATCATGATACATTTTTGAAACTTGCACAGGTATTATCAAAAAAGTCGGTTTAAGAATGTTTAGATGATATTTAGCAAACAAATCCCATTATGATTACCATTACGATATTCATTTTTGAGCTTTTAAAAAACACATGGAATTAGCATAATTAAC
>JAHZMX010000690.1:0-12851 GCA_027743895.1 Seira musarum | reverse complement strand
GGAGCGGAAAGACGAGAAGATTATTTCCTTTCTGGAATCGTAACTCTGTAACGTGCACTCACTCTCGGGTTGGGGAGGAATGAAAGAAAAGGGTCGAAATGTGAGTAAGGAGAAAGCTGGGACGGGAGTCAGGTAAAAAAAAAGAGAAGAAGATGAAATGTGACTGCTACTTCCTTATGTACCCTAAAATAGCTTTTTGCAAAAGAAATGACCGTAAAGATGGTATTAGGTGGGTTCTTGATAAGGAAATGTTTGCATCCCATCACAACACAAACACGTTGAGATGAAGAAGAAATTGACCCGGACGAAAATTCTCTTGATGATACATACTTTAAGGAATGTTGCGTTGCAGGATTATATCATCCTTGCTCCTATGCATTCATCATGTGCCAGTGAAGAATGAAAATCAAGGTTGTTCAAGATTGTGAAAGTAAGTGCAAGCAAGTGTCTAAAATTGAAATAACATGCACATTCTTCAAACCAGAGCTACTTACTAGACTAGACGTTGGACGGGAGATTGGAGGATAAGTGCGTGCCTTATTGCATGGATTCCTTGTCATGGACTTTTAGGACTAGACATGGACAGGAAAAAAGATGGGAACTGCTTTACAGACCATGTTCTTCTCTTCAAGGATGAGTTCCTGATAGAACAAGCTTTATTACTATTTCGACTCCTTTTTAAATTGTTCATCAAAACAGGAAATGTGTAGAAACGCCTCGCTTTCTACTTAATTTCAGAAATACGACCAAGCATCTTAATCAAGGAAACGTTGTAGCATGCAAACCATATCCTGTGCGCCTCAAGTAGTAATAAAATGATAGATGTTGTCTAATTTAAATATCGCATCTAGTCGGAGATGACGTAAAAAATGTAAGATGAGCCGAGACAAAAAAAATAATAAATGTGAATTGAGGCTTGACATACTTTAATTCATAATTCATCGCATAAACGGTGTTTACATGTTTTGATCCCGTGAAAAATTCTACTAACTTTTATTTTCATGATGATACGCTTTAAAAGAATTCGTATCTGTCCATCTACCGAAAAGTTATTTTTACTACCGTTTTATTTGTTTAAAAGTAAACTAATCTAAAGTTCAAAGCGAAGCGCAAAACTTTTTATGAGATCAAGTTAAAATGTCACATTGGCTTGGTTTTCTTTAATTTTCTACTTATTTTATGTGCTAAATGCTCTGGACATGAATGCATGAATTTGGGTGTGGGAAGTGGGAAAAAGGTGTAAAGGCATTTTTAATGAGGAAGATAAAAATCTGCATGCAAGAAGATCATTATTTGGTGGTGATAATTATAAAACTCATGTAGAATGAACAGGTACTGCAAAACGTCATGTTCCTGATGAATTACTTTTTAAAATCCAATTTTGCACGACTTTACTTCCCTCGAATTCCCATGCATATGCTATAGTGTTTACATCACAGATTACAATACTTTTCATTTATTTTTCTCAAGCATATTTTACTCCCACCTTTGTTGACTCCATCAATTTATTTATTTCTTCTCGTTTTTCGTTTTACAAGAAAACACGGAGCGTGTTTGACTTTCTTGTTGTAGGAAGGGACAACCTTCTTGAAAAAATAAGAACAACGGCGACGAGTGCGTGTGTCGTATTTTATGGAGAAAGCAAAAACGACATGGCTTATGGCTTTCACTACTACTGTGGACCGTGTGTAAACTTCTACTTCCACAAATATTATCACTTTCTCCATTCTTTTTACTCTTAGATAGCCCCTACGGAATGGTGGAAGTCACCCTAAATTGAAATTAATGACACAGTTTTATCTACGTGCTTAATCAAATTCAGTTATGGAGTGACAATAATGTTGACCACACACCACACCGTCCAGATAAAATCCTTTTGGGAATTGACTACTCCGGCAAATTTTTCTGTTCTTTAAGAAATGACCATTTCACATGGTCCTTCGAAGGTCTTGGTCTAGTCTGTCGTCGTTTTATGTAGAATATTAAGAAAAAAGTTCAAGGTGTGTGGAAATGTGTTTGTTGGAGGCATTGAGCCCGAATGCTATGGGAGATCATCATCAAACAGTTTGCATCATTGTGGAATTTCCAAAAACAGAAATTGCTTTAAAACTTCTTATGTATATGCATACCTTATTCTCATCGTGTAGTACAGTTTAGAGTGTTATTTTTTTGTGTTGGAGTTTCATGTTCACATCCCACAATTATTTCAGAGGAAAGAATGAAGGAACTCCTTTGGTCTTTTTCATAATGGATTATAAATTATTGCATACCGCACATATGTATCATCATTTTAAACGAAAGGATGCATGTAGAGAAAAACATTAATGCCGGAGAAAAGTGGCGAAGAGAACTCGATTAAAGCCCAGTGAGTAAATAGGTTTAATTTCCGTTTGTCGTCCCCCGAACCAACAACATCAGCATCATTCTTCTTCAAAAGACTGGGAAAAGCAACACGCTCGTTGCGTTCTCATCATCACAAACCATGATAAACAAGTACCATCATCATATAGTCATATTCATATACATATCCCAGTCCAACGAGAGAAAGACACGAAATTTAGTTGAATGTAATATGCATAGAAATTGTTCAAAAATGACTTTGTCCTCGTTACGAGACAATTTTCATTTTGAAGTCGAGTCAGTCTGGGCTATTAACGGTGAACTCGAACTGAAGCATGTCGCGTTGCAATGACTTTGTTTAAGGATATTCAAGTGCATCCAGCTGAATTTAATAGGGGCAGCCATGTGGGATGAAAATCTTGAAAATATATTATTTCGTCGGATGTCTCTCTTTTTCCCTCGCTGAATGATAAGAATGGAACAATGTCTATCGATCCCATGTAAGTACAGCATGTAGAAGTATTTATTTTATAACGACATATTTTTAGTCGTAATTAGAATAATTACATTCCAGGCTTGCATCAACGATACGATTCAAATAATTCTGCAATCAAATTCACCAGATTCAAGTTGAAGCGAAATCCAAATTATCTTTTGTAATAATAGAGTGAAACAGCCGAAATTACAGCGGAAAGTAGGAGCAACAGAAAACATGCAATCTTCAATTTTGTACTAAGGCCACTTTTTTTTTAAATGGCAAAGAGCATTTGGAATCTGGTTCTGCCGTATCTGTAGCCACAGAGAGTAAAGAGCTCCGTGAAAGGGAAATCTTCTACAAGCAATTTCGAAATGGAATGTGAAGAAGTCTGTGCCTTTTAAAAAAGAGAGTTATAATTCCGCATTAGTTGATCTCTTTTTTCGTCTTGTTCTTTCATCGTATCGTATCGTATCTATCTAGTTATCTTGTTTCCAAAAAAAAACTTTGGAATACAAGTACAAACGAGCATGTGGAAATAGCATAAGAAATCGTATTTTCTTCGAGATAAATCCACTTTTTTGTATCACTATTTTCTCCAAAGTAGTAAGCAGAATAGTAGCATCAAGCAGCCCATCTAAACCAAGAAGTTACTAGTGTATAAGTATAAGGAATGAAGGAATAGGAGAGGAAAAAAGAATCAAGAGAATGTTCGGCTTTTAAAGGTTCACGATCGTGTATATGACCAGACTAGAAATCGACGTTTAATCTGCTTCAATACCCATTTTACTTGCGTCTTTGCTGATCTCTCAATCTCTCTGCGGTCAAAAGATAACTTGTTTCTTTAACTTTTCTCTTCTGCTCCGTCTTTCCCCATAGTATAGGTATCATTCTTTTCCTTTTGAACTAAACTAAGCACAAAAAACGTGAAGGAAAGCAATAACTATGAAAAGAGAAACTGCTACTGTGGCACTCATCGGTAACTGGAAATAAAAGACATTTTTTGAAACAGAATAAAATATTGGAAGAGTCAGAGTTTGAAAATTTTTTTGTCAATACAAATGTCTCTTTTCATAGAACCCTACTGGCCTGGCACACACGACACGACAAGACACCATAATACCAAACTATAAGCCATTTTGGAGGAAATAAGGTTAAAATCCGAACGATGACTACGTGTTTTAATGATTTTGGCGAAATAGTAGCGAAGGATTCTTCAAACAAGTTAGAAGCAATTTTCAAAGGATAATAAAAGAATAAGTATTCGCTCGTTGCTGCAGTTAAGGATCTCGTTATGATGTAATGAATGCAGGGAAAACTCTCTTGTCCTTTTCGGGTGGGTCAAAGACCAGTCAAAAAACTTTGCTTCTCTAAAATACCTACTTCAACATGAGTGCAAATACCTTAATCTCAGTCCCAGAAATATAAGAAAAATAGGGACAGATTTTCCTTTACAGATTTTTCATTTGTTAAACCAACTTTTCTTACAATTATTAGCAAAATTAGGTCATTTTTCAAGCAGAACAATTCTGACTCTACCAAGTTTGCAAGTTATTGTTGGAAAGAAGTAAGTGTGAGGCAATACTAATAAAACACGACATACCAATAGAATATGTGATAAAGTAGCCAGCGATAACGATAACAATAAAATCATAATTAATAATTAATTTCCCACCGCCATACCATCTTCATCACCTTCCTCTACCAAATTGCCTCATGTTTTACCAATACATGCAGTGGAAGAGGAAAAAAAGAAGGTACTTTTCCTTTGCGATATATTTCGTACAAATCTTAGAGCCAAAAGTTAGAGTGGAAAGAAAGCAAAAACCATTTTAATTTGATTTCGCTCTACCTCAACCAAACCAACACAAGGGTCCAATTTTCTTTGTTGTTGTTGTTCTTTTTCTTGAAAAAATTCCAATATCACAGATTACCCTTAATGGGTACTTACTGACACGTAAGGTTTGGTGAAGGAAAAGAAATCAAGAAAATAATACCCATTTTTTCGAATCCCATTTTTTAAAAAGGAAAATGATCTTGGGTAGGCGGTGTGGCGTTGTTCAGCTTCGTAGAATATGTATGCGTCTAACATAGCGCCGCAGAAGAAAAGGTTTTGGAGGAGATGAAATCATTAAATGTGCAACGTATGTCTGTAATTTACGAGGAGAAAAGAGTGCTGGCCGTGAACAATAATATTCCTTAACGTTTAAACTAGGAGAATACGAGGTTTAGAAAAGGCTTTGGAGGAGATGAAATCATTAAATGTGCAACGTATGTCTGTAATTTACGAGGAGAAAAGAGTGCTGGCCGTGAACAATAATATTCCTTAACGTTTAAACCAGGAGAATACGAACTGCGTGTGATGTGATGGTCAAATCACAATTTGTACTTTCTACCACCGATACTCATAAGGACTACTTTGGTCCTTTTGTTGGTGCAGCAGGGCAAGGTAAGTACTTCAACTGTGAAAGGAAAAATGAAAGCTTCGATTGAAATTATGCCACGAAACAAATTACGAGCCATTTCTGGGGTTAATTAAGCTTTGGATGAAAAATACTTTAAATTAAAATTGTTTACTTTTTTTACTAGTGTCAATGCTTCAATGTATCGACTTTGTCCATTTGGTTTACACAATGTGTATCTTTTACATTTGAAACCCGTTCCTTTTTTAAAAAAATCCAAAGTAGCTGGAATAAGTCGGATCTGTTTCACTTGTTCTTTGTTTCCTTGTCCAAGTGCTTTTACTCAACATGAACAAGAGTGAAGTGACAGTGGCCACCTAGGTGTAAGGAAATAGGCACATTTGTGACTAAAAACAAAAACTAAAAAAAGCTAAAGCTCTGTAAGACAACAACAAAATTTTCTCCCGCTAATGTAACGAATGAAAGGAGATAAAAGCTGTGGTAATAGCGTTAGATTGTTTATGAAGATGGTTTTATTGACGGACCAATCCTTGTTGTGTACTTATTGTCTCAAGGAGAAAATGTAGGCCTCTCATGATTCCATTTACTTTTTATAAGTACATACATACTTACATACACAAATATGCTTCCTTTTCCCATTTACAATAGGTGGATCTAGATTTATCCCTGAAAGCGATAGATATACATACTTGAAGACTTATATTTTTGGTTTCGGTCATTATTTTAAAAATAAAAACAAAAGTCGAGTCGGGGAACGATGAAACAATGGCTGGATAGAGACCCTGTAAGTAGGAAAAACATCAACAGTTTTACTACTTTCTTTAGGATCTTTGTCCGATCTTGCCTCCAGGTACCTGGTTTTTGTTTCATAAGTTTACTCATATCGACGCTGTTTTAGTACATCATCAGTGATACACCTATGGGGTTGCGAAATCGTACACTACATACCACTCATACGTTCCGGCTTTTAAATGCATATCTTAAGCAACGTGTCATAGTGTCATGGAATGCTCATTTGATAATTCGCTTTTAAAATCTACCAGCATGTTATTAATTTTAAGTAGCTTTGAAAGAAGTTTGGAGGGAATTTAAGAATTTCAATTGTATTCTTAAAGTTTTTATTTATACATAGTCACGTTTCGTGTTCATTATATTTATTTTGGAGTTAGGCATACTTGCGTTTGACAACGACGATATGCACATTAGACTCACCTGCAGTTACACATTTATAAAAGGAAAATTGTGCAGTACGTTAAAGACAAATAAGCTGAGATTTATATCAGCAACAGTAACAACTAGACCCCGACCAACCGACCCACACCTACGGAGGAAACAGCATCCGCAGTGCCATCATTAAAATAATGCAACTTTAATGGAAAATGTTAGTGGTCCAATTGTGATAGTAAACTTGTGCTTTTAATAGTGCGAGTATATTGTAGATATATCCCTATGAACATTTTAAAAAAAAACATCAAAAGAAGGCACATAATAAGTATATAATGGTAATGGTGATTATTTCTGGAGAGAAAACTCAATAAAAATCTCACGGTTAATTTTGAATTCTGCTCTTTCTCCAAGAAAACAAAAGTACATAAGCCAATAATATTGTTGAGGAAAAACCAAACAACCATAAACCAATCACTTATCCTTCCGGCAAAGCAAACCTCATAAACAACATTACGCTGAAATGATCTGAAGAACATGGGATAAGCATCCGTTAAATCGCTCTATACTATTTCGCTGTTCCTTTTCTACCCAAAATATTGTCCAGTTTGATCATACCAGAAAAAGAAACAATGATTGTAGAATTCCTTAAATGTCATTCCTTAAATAATTTCCTCAGCTTTTGCTTTCCCCATTGTGTACCTTTCACTTCAGCTCAACTCAGTTCGGCTCGGCTGAGCTAAGAATCCAATCCAAGAAGGAAGCCCATAAAACATGGAATTTTTTTCTTTGTTTTTCTCATCGTGAAAAAAGAGAAAACCCATACATATGAAATATGGAATGCTCCACTCGAGTTTTCTCCTTCTTTATTGTAGTTATGTGAAGAATAACATTACAATTCAAGTGATTATGATTCCATATGTGATTTCCAGAAGAAGAAATAAATGTGTTGTTTATCCAGTAAAAAACCACCATTTCTACCAAACCATACAAAACCACAATACAACATACCCCAACAACCGCAGTATCTATATCTATCCTGTTTGGATCAGCCTAAAACTGCGCTTCAGAAAATGGAAGAAAACTAGGAAAGGGAGAAAATAATAAAGACAAAATACGACGAGATTTAATGCATTTTCTCTTTTTAAAAAAATCGTGCTTCCATTTCCCAAAAAATTTGACACAGACTCAAAGATAAAAAAAGAAATTTAACGCACTTGGCAAGCAAATAGAGTAATGAAGTGGTTTACCAAACAGAGGAAGAAAAGAAAGCTTCTTTTCTCTCTCTCTTTCCCTCTCTTGCTGGACATTATTACCGCAGCTTAAAGAATATAAAGCAAACCCTGTGAAGGAAATACATGGAAGGATGAAATGGACTGACCCTTAGCGCTTTGCGGTGGTTGGTGTGTGGTGTGATGTAGCATGGACTTAAGAAAAGGGAGGCATTGGCAAATGGGGTTTACAAAAAAATTTCATGTAGTAACATCATCTCCATCCACATCCACCCCATATCCCATCATCATCATCCTAGTTTTTCCAAAGTTGTCGTAATAATCATCATATCAAACTGGTTGAATTGGCAGGGAACATGAGAAAATCCAGAGTTTTTCTCCGGGAATGGTGGCGGTGACAATAGTGATATTATGTATCATCATATAATCATATCATTCCAAAATGGTCATGAAAAGATCATGAAAGCTCTGGGATGAAAGCATGTTCAAAAATACTTATGGTGTGGTGGTTGGTGGAAAGAAAGAAGAGAGGGTATGAATGCACTCAAACACTCGACAGAACAGAGTTTGAAAATTTTTACTCCTTCGAACATTGTTAGAACTAAAAACTGACAAAAATTTTATGACTTGAGGAGGATTTCCAAGATCCATTACAAATAACAGGAGGCATATAAAAATAACTCTTTCTTTGAGTACTTTTAGCAGAAAATTGCTTCTTTTGGGACGGATGAATGGACGAGAAATCCCGATTTGAGGAGATGCCGCCAAAAACTGAAATACTGGAAAGATATTTTTGGTGCACTTTAAATAGGAGTCCATTAAAATTTATCTATGTGACGATGACGAATAGGTAATGTGCATTACCAAATGCTGTTTTTGTTCTGACGCAAATAGGAATGTATAGGTACGGAAAATATTTTATCGTAATAAGTTAGCAGTTCAAACCTGCACGATTTCATTTGAAGGGCTCAATCCATAATCATAGCCTTACATTCCTCATGAACTTGATCAAGGTGTGCGATGCTAAAATCTCATTTGACATCAAATTCATTTCCACCATTCCATTGACTATATTTTCATGTTCATTGTATTCGTCGTCGTTGTCTCCTTAAGAAAAATTGTGGGAAGAAAGCGCAAACACATTTTCATTCGCCCATGATTTATGCATGGAGTTCGTGCAAGTAGGATTTTGTTTTGATCCTACCAACGAAGACCAACCCCACATTTCTCTTGATTAACGTTATATAGAACTTGACAGACCTTTTTCTTGTTCATACTACTTAACATGCTCTTACGAGCTCCTAAAATACTTCTGCAATGTTACATGATTTTATGATTTTTAGTGGAAAACATATGGTAAGAGAATGAATATCAGGAAATATGAAAACGAATGAATGCAATTAAAATTCACATGCAGTTTTAAATATTTTTGATTACGTTTTAATCTTGAAATTTAACCAAGCATTTGTCTGAATAGTGGATCCATAACCTCCGCCCACTTTCTGTATCCCAATGCTGAAAGATGGAGGAGATCGGGATCATATAATTCCCTAACAAAGTCGCCACCTCCACGATAGAAATGGTCTTTCATGTCGAGGAACCTGATTGTGTTGCCGTTATCGTAATGTCTGATGATTTCATTGATGGCTATGACTTTCCTGGTTAGATTCTCATCGTTTCTGGGGAGGATGTAGGATTTTGTTTTGATCCCACCAAAGAAGACCAACCCCACATTTCTCTTGATTAACGTTATATAGAACTTGACAGACCTTTTTCTTGTTCATACTAACATGATCTTATGAGTTCCTAAAATACTTCTGCAATGTTACATGATTTTATGATTTTTAGTGGAAAACATGGTAAGAGAATGAATATCAGGAAATATGAAAACGAATGAATGCAATTAAAATTCACATGAAGTTTTAAATATTTTTGATTACGTTTTAATCTTGAAATTTAACCAAGCATTTGTCTGAATAGAGGATCCATAACCTCCGCCCACTTTCTGTATCCCAATGCTGAAAGATGGAGGAGATCGTCAGTGTACAACTCCCTTACAAAATCGTTTCCACCCCGGTAGAAATGGTCTTTCATGTCGAGGAATCTGATTGTGTTGCCGTTATCGTAATGTCTGATGATTTCATTGATGGCTATGACTTTCCTGGTTAGATTCTCATCGTTTCTGGGGAGGATGCCCAGTAAAAGGACCTTCATATTTGGGAGCCTCTGTCTCAGCTCATTTACATTGGCCTTGATACCTTCTGCAATTTGGGCTTCGTCATGATCAAAGATGTTGTTTGTACCCAACTTGATAACACAAACGGATGGGTTCATTTGAGAATTTAATTCTCCATTTTGAATTCTCCATAAGATGTGCTCAGACTTATCCGCAGCGATGCCATAGTTTGATGTTCCAAGAGGGGCATAGTATTGATCGAAAGTTTCTTTTCCGACCCAGCCCCACCAATCTGTGATGGAGTCGCCGTAAAAAATAACACGAATGTTCCCTGCGTTATTTAGAGAGTTGGCGACAAACCCATTGTGCCTGTCCATCCAACCTTGGTCATTGTAACGGGGCTCTGGAATCCATGGAAGGGCTTTCTGAATTGGACTGCCTATAAAAAAATAAAGACAATTAGAGCTTAGGGTCATTTACAATTTGTTTAGTGGGGCAACATGAGATTTGCAATTTATTACCTGAAGCGAGCACTGCATATGCAGTTATAAGTAAAACTGTTAGTTTCATTTTGAGTATTGACTTAAGAAATTAGATGATAGCTAAATATGAAAGAGATGAACCATGCAACTGTCGCGCAAGCAGAATTGCTTCTGGATAATAATTTATCATTGTCGCCCTTTTATATTTAGATTTAGTTAGGAAATCTAGTGTGATGGGTTATGTAAATTGCACAGATAAGTCAAATAAAGTACTTGATCAATCAGTGCTGGCAAAAATAAATTTTGTGTGCATCTGTCGGGATTGAAAGGGTACAAATAATTACACAACCAATTATGCTTCCATTCCAAATAGTTT
This sequence comes from Seira musarum, assembly GCA_027743895.1. NCBI lineage: Eukaryota > Metazoa > Arthropoda > Collembola > Entomobryomorpha > Entomobryidae > Seira > Seira musarum. The sequence continues at coordinate 2,183 of JAHZMX010000690.1, read as the reverse complement.
CAAGAATTTTAAACTCTTCCTATTTTCATTCATCGGTAGTGGTTTTCTTTTTATCGAGAAATGGTTGTTGACTTTACTAAAATATTTAATGTTTACCTTAAATGTAATGTGCAAAAATTATCCTTGTCTGGCTCTAATTTTTGCACTGATGATGTAAGGAAAAAATATTGTGAAAACTAATTATACCGGAGATATGACATTTAACAACACTTTGCTTTTCCACTTTATTGTTTTAGCCAAACCACTTGAGATTGAGATGCAGGATTCCGTTTAAATTGGTCCTTAGAATGATGTGAAACTGATAAGGATTAATTTGGAAGGAAAATCACGAGGTATGAGTTGATGTATTTATCAGATTCCCACGTGGTAAGGAAAAATATTAATTTGAGCAGGCAAAAACCGTCATGAACAATTCAAAATTATGGATAATGGATAACATATCAATTATAATGTGTATTTTTATGCTATATGATTTTCCTTTCATTTTTCCATTTCAAGAGTCAATTTGCTGCCTTTAATTGCATTGCTTGCTTGCAGACTTTGCACCAAAGTTTTTTACACGTTAAAAAGACCATTACAATTACCAAAATAAGTATAGGCAAGTGCGATAAAACGAAAGTGATTTGTATTTTTTGGTTCTACTACTCCGTGATTTACGTTTTATATTTCAAATGAAATTTTAAAAACTACATTATGCGATAAGGGTAGAGTTTAGCATTTCTCTGAACAATGGGTCCATAACTTCAGCCCATTTTTCGTATCCGGCTGCAGAGAGATGAAGGAGATCAGAAGTGTACAACTCTGTCACGAAATCGTTGCCCCCTCTATAGAAATGATCTTTCATGTCGAAGAAACGAATGGTATTCCCGTTATCCAAGTGCCTGATGACCTCATTTATATTTGAAGTCCTCTTGGTCATATCCTCATTGTTTCGGGGGAGAACTCCCAATAGCAGAATTTTTGTATTTGGCAGTCGTTCTCTGAGCTCGACCACATCATAAATGATTCCTAGAGCAATTGCATTGTCGTCACTGGAACCGAGATTGTTTGTACCGATTTTGATAACGCAAACGGCAGGGCTCATGGCGCTAGTTACTTCTCCGTCTTTCATTCTGTAAAGAACATGCTCAGTACGATCACCACTAATGCCGTAATTGGCGGTGCCCAATGGGGCATAATACTGATTAAAGGTCTCTCTTCCATTGCCATTCCAACCGGCAGTGATGGAGTCTCCATAAAAGAGAACTCGAATTGAGCCAGGATTATTCAAGGTGTTGTTCACGAATCCTGCATGTTGGTCAATCCATGACTGAGTGTCTCTAGGTTCTGGAATCCAGGGTAGTCCTAAAAATTTGAAAGATATGTAATAAGAAAGGCTTAACAATCGAGTTTTTTATGCGATTTGTCAAAATGATAGATTTACCCCAGGTGGCTCCAATTAAGGCAGAGATGACGAGAACGAGGAGTTTCATTTTGACTAATTTATATTTGTACTGGGAAGTTCTACTCAATTCCTGGGTATGAGAATTAATGATCATTGATGTCTGAAGGCGACTCTTTTATATGAAATTTAAAAATATTCAAATCTGTCAGTTTTTAACTGGAGAAGATCGAAAACATTCGACTTTTATACAATGTGCTGAATGATATGAGCCCAATCCATAATGTTGATTGTTCATTATAAAATTTCATGAGTGGAAGTAGAAATTACAATTAATTAATAATTCCAGTAATGATTGCATGATTAAAATGATCATAGTTGTAAACAAAATACTTAAATCCTCTTTTCATCTTTGACTCTATACGGAAAGTAGAATTGCTCACATATTATGTAAGTCTTTAAAGGATGGAATATTTAAATATGTCGATCGCAATTGATTATCATCAGTTTTTCATCTTTTGTCAGATTTTCATTAAATCTATGTAGAACAATCAAGATTTAATTAGAGTGATGATTATCATGTGTCATGTTCCATGAAAAAAACCGCACTCATGTTCGCTTGGCACATTACTACTACTTGGCACTACAGTACCACTCAAATTCTAAGCATACCTAAAGGGAATGCGTGGACATCAATGCTACCATTAATCATTATGCAATCCACAACATCATATAAGTTTTATGCAATTAATAGCTTGAGCAAGTTGTATCGGTAAGACAATTTATCAAAATTAACTAATGT
>JAHZMX010000689.1:0-10851 GCA_027743895.1 Seira musarum | reverse complement strand
TGACTCATTTCACTTGTGCTCCCCTTCTCAATCTCCAGCGGTTGTCGCTTACGTAATCCGTACAAGATGATGTCCTGACTGACTTTTGCCGTAAACTGGTGTGGCCTTGGAGGCTTGTCATCCAAAACCTTATCAGCCGCAGAACTTTCGTCATCAGAAAGACTATCATGGAAAGCGTGAAGCTCTTTAATTTGCTCAATATCGTAAGGAGTCCTCTCCTCCGCTTCTTTACCCTTTTTTAAAAACCCTTTGGCCATTTGCCGAATTTGGAAACTCATCATTGCCTCGTCGAAGAGATCATCGAAAGCCACATCTCCTCTAATTTTGATAACTTTGTCTGAATCAACTGTGTAGATTTCATCGGTGCTGTATGGTTTCCGAAGTCCGTGAAACGGTTCCAGAAAGAAGAGGCTGTTGAGTAATTCGTAATCAATGTCAGCGGAAACTGAGATTATGCCAACTGCCTCGCCCTTCCACTCCGCCACCATGCTTTGATTCGCTTTATCCGCTAATGAAATGACATCGCTGAGGCTCGACTTTCCGAAATGCTGCTCCATCGCCGGTGTTTCCAGAGGTAAGAGGGGCATTAAGTCATCCAGATCGTGTTCTCTTCCTTCCCGAACCAACAAATGGGGCATTAAGAGATCCTTCTTGTAAATCACTATTTTTCTCTTCTGCTTTCCTATTGGCACGATTTCAATTTCTTTTGCAAGTGGCGAGAACATATAAGCTGGAAAAACAAAATTTTAAACTATTTTGTTTACATTTCTCATGCAAACTTGTGTGAAATTATGCAAATTTGGAAACCTACGCCCAGTGTAATTTAAATCAGGCATCTCAACTACAATATAATCTGTATGAACTGATGAGGAGAATGTATGAGCAATGATTTCTGTTAAACAGACATCTTCCGCCACTTCGGGATTACAGACAAAACATCTCAAATGGAGGGTGTTGATAGGAACCATCGACTTCACATCGTGTGAAGACTTCCATTTCTTACAGTTCCGGAGTAAATCTGGGAATGCAGGCTTGTCATCGAAAAACGCTGCAGCGACCAACCGGTCCGACTCGATTACATCAGAAACGGCAATTGAAAAGCAACAAGTTTCACTAAAACAAAAAAGCGAAGCAATCAAAATATATTCTATGTATCAATTTAATTAAATGATATTAAGTGTACTATAGTAAAACTGGATCTTCAAATCGGAATTGACTGTAATCTTCATCTTTCAATAGCGCCTGAATTGCACGGAGATCATCCGCTTCAACCTTTCGGGCAGTGTACTCATGTAAACTCGTTAGTTCGTAGAGGGTGCTATTTATGATGATCATCTTCTTCTTCAATGTCCCCAGGGGTTGGTCCAAGCTCATGCTGATCTGATTCCGCAGATTGCTTTCGTGCATCCATTAATTTAAAATTCAAATGGAAAGGTCACGCGGTCATGGGTTCATAGGAAAAAATGGGATAATGCAAATGCCAAATGCAAGCCTGAAATTTCAAGTAAACCTTTCAAGAATAATTTATTTTCATGGTCATTCAATGATTAAAACTATAATGGAATGGACCAATGTCTTCTCTGTTGAACGGAATTTACTTTGTATTTTCTAGGATTTATTTGCACGTTGGCATATCCTTAGTAATAACTCAGATTAAGCTGAGATATTAAGATATGATATGCTTGAAATTGGGATTTTTAGGCTAATTAGTGTTCACCAGGCAAGAAGATTGCATTCTCAACGCGTAAACACGCATTGCCACTTTCGTGCATTCATCATACCTAAAATTTCACATTGACTTCGAAAAGCTCGGCTATTTGTAAAAAATAGTTTCCTAAATTCCGACTCTTTCCCGATACTTCCGAACTTCCCAGCGTGGAACATGAGTCATAAAAATGAACAAAAAATTCATACATTGTATCGCCCTCATCATCATCATCGTCCTCGTTCTCATAAATTTCTCAACTCAACTCCCAGATAATATGAGTTGCACAGCTCATTTGGGACTCACGGTTTTGCATCTCATTGTCTCCAAAAATACGGAACCAAAAAACCAAACCATCTTCTGTTCAGTTGAATAGAATACCCATTTTTATCCTCCGAGTTCTCCGAGAAGAAAATAATTTTACACTGATTTCATGCTGGGCTTTTGAAGATCCTCCTTCCCCAATTTGCATGCAATGCACCGACACTTGAAAACCGGAAGGAGCATAACCATCCACATTTTTTTTTCAAAATATGAATCCTTCCCGTTCGCGTTCTGTATTTTTACTTGCTCGCACGCACGCTTTTTATGAAATGGCATGTCTTACATAATTTAGATTCATGTTCGCTGGTGATAATTATGAAAATTCTTCGGATGAGTTTGATGCAAAACTCCCCTTTTCCACATAGCGTTACTCTTTTTATGATGGGGTTATTTCAGCCATATTTCAGCAACTTGGCAAATTGCCACAGTTGCCGTTCGTTCGTTTGTCCGTCCCCCAAAATGAGAAATGAATGCATATCCTCGTTCTAAATGCACAGATTTTTTTAGGATCCTCAAGCCAAGCCAGGTTCTGTTCCAGTGCCAGTCGAAAGCTTGGCTGGGTCGGCTGAACAGCTTTCGAACGTGAGTGTAGGAGTAGTTTCCTAAACAAAATCATTTAACTTTCTTTTTGGTTCATTTGCAGCCATTCACCGAATTAATTTTTTGGTTTAATTACGTTTTGCAGGACTGTTCAAGGGTTGTTCATTCGCAATCGTGCAAAAGAAGATCCTTCTAATTTCCACATTAAACGAGTTTTTTTTCACAGAGATCATCATATTTATATTTTCCTAGATTTAGAGTAATTTCAGTTTTTATTCAAAAGACTTGGTTCCATAATTAGCTAGGCAAGATGGTTATTGAACAAAAATTCAAAGCGGGTGAGGAGCCCGATCCAACGGAGTACCTCTTCGTGTCCATGGAACAACGGATGAAGGTGCAGAGCATGCCCTACGATGCAAAAACTGCGTGTTGGGTACCCGACGACGAAGAGAATTTTGTGAGGGGTGAGATCCGTGGTACAAAGGGAGATTTGGTTGTCGTATTCGCCAGGAATGAGGTGAGGAAGAGAATGTTTTAACGGTTTGTCAAACGGCGAAGCTAAAATATGTAATCATGGCTAATTTTATTTTGCAGGAGAAAACCTTCAAGAAAGACCTGGTCCAACAGGTGAACCCTCCCAAATACGAGATGTCGGAGGACATGTCCAACTTGACCTTCTTGAATGAAGGCTCTGTCTTGCACAATCTGAAGCAGAGATACTACAACAAGCTTATCTACGTATGTTTTAAGCAATTTATAAGCATTTTTTTTTTAAATATCCGAAAAAAGTTCGCAAAGCATTGTTTTTTTTCTCAGACATACTCAGGCTTGTTTTGTGTCGCCATTAATCCATACAAGCGGTACCCTATTTACACCGTAAGAGCAATGAAGATTTACATGAACAAAAGGCGTAATGAAGTACCTCCACATATTTTCGCCATTGCTGAGGGTGCTTATCAAAACATGATTAACGGTGAGTATGCTTTTTAAAAGTATGTTAAGACGTGATATATATGCACTTTGCATTCCATATGCCCATTTATAGGCATTGCGGGCGAAACTATTCTTTTCCCAGCCGATTTTAAGTAGCATTTGTTTTTTTGCATCAACGCTTTTGGAGCACATTATCTTCTTTACTTTGGAATCTTCTCCCTTGAGAAAAATTTTTTCCCCGATTTCACATTTTCTTTTTTTTTTCGCTTGTGTCTGCGTCCAAAAATAACACAACTCATCATCATCATATTACACTTCCTTTTGGAATGTATATCTTGAAGTAAAAAAAAATACGGAGAAAAACGGTGAAGAAGTAAGCAACTTTTTTTTATGAAAACATACTAGGCGGATGATTGAATGCCGGATCATATTCAGAAATAGAGCTGTAGAGAAACAACTTTTTTTGAACCTCAGCCAAATTCATAAAAACGTCTATGTTTAAAAGATACTAATATACGCGTGCATTATGAAATGAGATGAGATAATTTTTGTAGTTCGCCTACACAGCATAGAAAAAAAAGAAGAGCCCATTCTTTCAAAGAAAAAAAAATAAGTTATAATGGTACATAAATATGAGGAGATTATAATGATCTCTTTTTGCTCATTTCAGCAAAGGAAAATCAGTCCATTCTGATTACGTAAGATATTTTGAAATTTTTTAGATTTCTAAAATGCAAATGGATGAGAAATTGTAGTGCTAATACATAAGTGCCTTATAATTGCAGAGGAGAATCTGGTGCAGGGAAAACTGAGAATACAAAGAAAGTCATTGCCTATTTTGCTCAAGTCGGTGCCTCCTCCAAAGCGACCGATGAAAAGAAGGTTTGAAATGAAAATGGTGGATTATGCTAATTAGTCTAAATTAGTCTAATTGTTTTTTTAACTATTTGATTACATTTGGATTTGGGTGAACAGGTATCCCTTGAGGACCAGATTGTCCAGACCAATCCAGTATTGGAGTCTTTCGGAAATGCAAAGACAACGCGTAATGATAACTCTTCCCGTTTCGTAAGTGCATTCTAACTCAACAAAATTCGTGAACAGGTATCCCTTGAGGACCAGATTGTCCAGACCAATCCAGTATTGGAGTCTTTCGGAAATGCAAAGACAACGCGTAATGATAACTCTTCCCGTTTCGTAAGTGCATTGCAACTCAACAAAATAAACAGACTAAAATTTCAATTTCATAAAAAAAAATTGGCATGATAGGGTAAATTCATTCGTATCCATTTCGGACCCACTGGAAAATTGGCTGGAGGTGATATTGAGAGCTGTAAGTCTATTGTAGTCACATTTTAAAAAAATGAATTAAACCTTTTAATGGTCAAGGTCAAGACTTAAATTAATTTATTGCTATTTAATTAAAGACCTGCTGGAGAAGGCCAGATGCATTTCTCAAATGCCACTGGAACGTTGTTACCACATTTTCTACCAGCTGATGACTGGAGCGATTCCCGGAATGAAAGAAATGTTGTGCTTGGGCGATGACATTTATCAGTACCCATTCGTGTCACAGGGTAAAATTACTGTGCCTTCCATCGATGACTTTGAAGAAATGAAGATGACCCATGTAAGAAGAATCATTTAGTTGGTAGTAAAATCAAAAGCATAAAATAAGTTAGTTAATTTTTCATTGTATTTGTTTTAAAGGAAGCTTTCGAAATCCTGAACTTTGCGCCACTCGAGCGTGACAACATTTACAGGATCACTGCTTCTTGTATGCACATGGGAGCCATGAAGTTCAAACAAAAGGGTAAAGTCATTAAGCCTCATGTTTGTGCCTTGCGTAGATTACACTCGCAAAAATATTTTTAAAAATCGTTTTAATTTATCTGAACAGGAAGAGAAGAGCAAGCCGAGCCCGATGGTCTTGATGTATGAATTATTTTGAATATGTGCTCCCGTAATTGCTAAGTTAATGAGTACAGCAGTTTTTAAAATTTAACTATTTTACAGGCTGGTAATTGTGTCGGAAAGCTTCTTGGAGTGGAGGGCGAGCAACTGTACAAAAATATTTGCAAGCCAAGGATCAAGGTCGGAACTGAATTTGTGACAAAGGGCATGAACGTGGCCCAATGTGGTTACACCCTTGGTGCAATGACCAAGTCAATCTATGACAGGTTGTTCAAGCACTTGATTAGAAGGTGTAACGATACATTGGACACCAAGCAGAAACGTGCATCTTTCGCTGGTGTGCTGGATATTGCCGGTTTCGAAATCTTCGAGGTAATATTTTTTTTTTATTAAAAAGGTCTCTCGATCATCCTAATTAAATACAGAGTTTCATTGAGTTTAAAAAAATATTTTTTGCAGGAAAATGGTTTCGATCAGCTTTGCATCAACTTCACCAACGAGAAGCTCCAACAATTCTTTAACCATCACATGTTTGTCCTCGAACAAGAAGAATACAAGACTGAAGGTCTTGACTGGGTCTTTGAGGATTTTGGTATGGACTTGCAGGCCTGTATTGAATTGATGGAAAAAGTGAGTGCCAATTGCCATGCTGGTTTCTCGAAAACGATATCTTCAAAATAAAAACAAACTAAATGTTTGCATGTTTTGCCATAGCCCATGGGTGTCTTTGCCATTCTGGAGGAACAGACACTTTTCCCCAAAGCTACAGATGCAACATTTAACGACATGTTGAAAACCAACCTTCTCGGCAAGTCCCCTTGCTTTTTGAAGCCAAAGCCAACGAAACCAGGACAGAAGGAGGCCCACTTCGCCATCGGTCATTATGCCGGAACTGTATGACTTACCTAACACTTTTGGTTTATGAGGGGTTTGTAGTTTGTACAACAATTTACGCATTAAACACGTTTGTCAAATTTAGGTGCAATACAATATCACTGGCTGGCTGGAGAAGAACAAAGATCCGTTGAATGACACCGTCGTCGATCAGTACAAGAAGGGTACGAATGAGTTGGTCCAACTGCTCTACGCTGATCATCCAGGTCAATCTGGTGATGCTGCTAGTGGTGGTGATTCAGGAAAGGGTGGAGGAAAAGGTAAGATGAAAAGAGAAATTAAATCAATCAATTTCATTTTTTTCCTATTCAACCTTGACCAGCCCATCAGAATGTGGACTTTGAAGGAACTTGACAAAAATATACAAAATTCGCTTTAAACTTCATTCATCTTAGGTGGTGGCAGAAAGAAAGGTGGTGGCTTTACCTCTGTATCGTCGAGTTATAGGGTTAATACAAAACAATTTTTATTATTTTCTCTTCTCTCTGTTGGTTTTTCTTGTCTCAAAAACTCGATTTCACTTCTTTATAATTCTTCATTGAATTTAGAGTTAGTCTAGTCAACTTATAGCATAGCAGACCATAAATACGGCGTCTGTGCACATGTATGTTATTGTAAATTGTATGTCATTGTGTGAATTAGAATAGACTTCCTACATGTCTATGATTATTACTATGACCCGTTTTAAAAAAGACGCCCTGTACAGAAAATGTGTGTGCCCTTTACTACTGTGCGTACAACAAAACCGTGCATGCACAAAAATTATCTTCCTTCTTCTGTAAATGGAAAATCCAAACCAACTGTCAATTTTTCTAGTGTTTGTGACCCTAAAAGTCATATTAGATATTTGAAATTACAAAACTCAAATGATTTTTTTATTCCCCTTCAGGAACAATTGAACAATCTGATGACCACATTGCGAGCTACATATCCATCTTTCATTCGTTGCATCATCCCCAACGAGGTCCGTTAAAATTAATTACATACATTGAATTGAAATTTGACTTGCCTGTATTTCTATTTAATGTTATATTTCGTTACATTACAGGTCAAGACTCCAGGTTGGTTTTCGCCGTTCTAAAGTCCGTTTAAAACTTTAGGTACGTTTAGGACGTTCACATTCAATGCTATTCTTCGTTTATAGGTCTCATTGACTCCCACTTGGTCATGCACCAGTTGACCTGTAACGGTGTGCTTGAAGGTATCCGTATTTGCCGAAAAGGTTTCCCCAATAGAATGGTCTACGCTGATTTCAAGCATCGGTAAGTGTGCATTTTAGTTTGGAATCTGCTTATATCCCTATTTGCATATCGTATGGAATGGTAAACTCGTATCCCTTTGCTCTGAGCCCTTCATGAACTTTTTTCCGAGATTGCGATGTAATGTAAATGTACCCTAAATTTCCACAAGAAGTAAGAAAAACATTTGAACAGTCCCTGAAACCTTAAAGTGTGAGAAGATTTTTCATTATACAATGTAATACCCTAAATTTCCACAAGAAGTAAGAAAAACATTTGAACAGTCCCTGAAACCTTAAAGTGTGAGAAGATTTTTCATTATAAAAAGTATTTTTACCCCGACCAGTACTACAGTATAAAAGTGTGGTAGCCCTTGATATTTTACCCTACCTAAGTGTCTGATAATTTCATTACCCCTGTAATTTGCACGAAAAAAATTGCACGTCCCCTTCTTGGGTTTCCCCTTTCTTGCATTAAAATCGTGAAATACGATGAGCGGAAACACAAATTGCGAAACACTTTTTTCAGAGGGACTAGACTACACAAAAATAATTCGTGCAACATCTTTTCTAGCAAGGGCAAGGGGAGAATGTCCAGAGTAAGAGTTACAATGAAAGAATTAATGGTCAAATAAAGCAGAAGTTACAGGAAAATGCTTACAAATTTTTTAACTATTTTTGCAAAGGTACGTTATTTTAGCCGCGGAGCCGATGAAACAGAACGAAAAGGATAACAAAAAGTAATACATACATAATTTTTAAAAAATCTACACACATTTAACCACGCCACAAACAGTTGATCTGACTCAAATCGTTCGTTTGATCGAATTCCATGATTTTAGGATGGCAACAGCTTGTTTCGAACATATTGGTCTGGAGGCTGATAAGTGGAGAGTTGGGCATACAAAGGCATGTAAAACACACAAATTGAACAGAACATGAAAATTGCACTAAAAACAACTCATCATCATAATTATGTCTGTAGCTGTTCATTTTATGACATGTCAATGGTCAGTAGATCAAGGCACGCTTTCGATGATTTCATCCTTACCAATTAATTGTGCTTGTTTTCTAAACTGCTATGCTGCTTGGTAGTTTTCATAATTGTCCTTGTGTGCACTTTTTTGTATGTCAAATGAATTTAAAAGAAGGAAAATAATTGGATGAAATTAAAATGAAAAGGTATTCTTCCGTGCTGGAGTACTCGGTCAACTTGAGGAAATTCGAGATGAAAAGATTGCAAAGATCCTCACCTGGATGCAAGCCAATATCCGGCAATATCTTTCCAAGAAGAAGTTCAAGAAGTTAAAGGAACAACGTGTGGCTCTCCAAGTCATCCAGAGAACCCTTCGCCAATACATGCAAAACAAGAAATGGTGAGTGGAACAGTCACTTACTATTATTCAGTCGTATATTTTAACATGATTAATGATTAAAAACCTTATATTTTTTTTATTTACCAGGCCATGGTTCAATCTCATGCAGAAAGTTATTCCATTATGCGCTGGAGACAAGGAGGCTAAGGAGCTTAAGGTACCAAATATTTTTTTTTGAAATAATGTGATGATTTTATAGATAAATAAACTCATTATTTGTTGTTAAATTAGAAACTGGAAGAAAAGACAGCAAAAATGGAGGAATCCGTGGAAAAGACAAAACAAGCCAAGAAGGAACTCGAGGAGAAGGTTGCAAGGATCAAACAAGAAAAAGAAGAAGTCGAGAAGGAACTCGAGGCTGAATCCAACAAGAGCGGTGATCTCAGTGCCAAACTGCAAAAAGTGAATGCCCAAACCGCTGACCTTCAATCCCAATTAGAGGATTTATCTGGAATGGCGAATGAAATCAATGAGATCCGCACAGCAATGGATCATCTCTCCAACGAAAAGTAATTTATTTTTACTATTTATTTCATCTACTACAATAAACCTAGTGAAATACTTATAAAATTCATATTCATTCCATAGCGCCTCACAAGATAAGCAAAACAAGCAATTTGCGGCTACCCTGAACGAGCTCAATTACAAATACGAAGATGCCCTCAGGACTCTGCAAGAGATGGAAGCCAGCAAAAAGAAAATCTCCATCGAGAACAGTGACCTCAGCAGACAATTAGAAGATGCTGAGACTCAGATTTCCGAGTTGAACAAATTGAAACTTTCTCTCGCCACACAACTCGAGGATGTCAAGAGGGTGGCTGATGAGGAAGCACGTGAGAGAAGCAGCCTACTCTCCAAGTTCAGGAATGTCGAGCATGATCTTGATGGAATGAGACAACAACTTGATGAGGAGGCTGAGAGCAAGGCCAACCTTGTACGTATTGCAAGCAAGGCTAATGCTGAAGCCGCACTTTGGAGAGCCAAGTACGAATCTGAAGGTATCGCCCGAGCAGAAGAACTTGAAGAGTCCAAGAGGAAGCTCCAAGCTCGATTAACCGAAGCCGAGGAAACCATCGAGAGTCTCAATCAGAAAGTTTTGGCCCTGGAGAAGAGCAAACAGAGACTTGCCACTGAGCTGGAAGACCTTCAGTTAGAAGTTGAGAGATCACGATCCCTTGCCAACTCCCTTGAAAAGAAACAAAAGCAGTTTGAAAAGGCAGTGGAGGAATGGAAGTCAAAGGTGGACAGCCTATCCTCTGAATTAGACAACTCCCAGAAGGAGTGCCGAAACTATTCCACTGAACTGTTCCGGCTCAAAGCTGTATACGAAGAAAGTCAGGAGCAACTCGAGACTGTGAGACGCGAGAACAAAGCCCTTTCAGAAGAGATTAAAGACCTCATGGACCAAGTAAGTTGGCTATGCACATTGCCAAAATGTAATTGGAATGAAACACAATTAATTTATAAATAATGTTTTCAGATTGGCGAAGGTGGCAGAGCCATTCATGAAATCGACAAGGCCAAGAGGAGACTAGAAGCTGAGAAAGAAGAGTTGCAAGCTGCTTTGGAAGAAGCAGAATCCGCTCTTGAACAGGAAGAGTCCAAGGTACTTCGCGGTCAATTGGAGTTGTCCCAAGTCAAACAAGAAATTGACAGGAGAATCCAGGAGAAGGAAGAAGAATTTGAAAATACCAGGAAGAACCACATTCGAACTCTCGACTCCCTCCAAGGCCGTCTTGAAGAGGAAGCCAAGGCTAAAGCAGAAGCTTTAAGAATGAAAAAGAAATTGGAGTCTGATATCAATGAACTGGAACAAGCCGTAGAATCTGCAAATAAGACAAATATAGAAGCGCAGAAAAGCATTAAGAAATACCAACAACAACTCAAAGAAATCCAACAAGCCCTTGAGGAAGAACAAAGAGCAAGGG
>JAHZMX010000688.1:0-10924 GCA_027743895.1 Seira musarum | reverse complement strand
GTAAGCTGCCGCAGCGTGAAGTAACGTGAGCCCAACTTCGTGGCAGACAGTGCCTTCGTTACCTGGGACGTGTTTCATGTTGATTATAACGTCATTTCTTTCTTCCCTGATAAGTTGGACAATGTCGAAGAAAGCTCCAATCGCGGCCGATATTATTGGCGTGGCTCCAAGTCTGTCCCTGAAAGAAAAACAAAATTTCTTTTCAAAGTGAAGACAATGACAAAATTATTTTCACAAGGTAAGTACCCGCAGTTAACTTCTGCCTTCGCATCAAGCAAAACTTTGACGACCTCGAGTTTTCCATGAAACGCTGCAGCATGCAATGGCGTGTCTCCTTTGTCGTCTTTTACGTCAACGTCGACCCCATCGAGTGACAAGATATACTTCACAACATCTAAGTTCCCGCGTTGACACGCAAAGTGAAGGGGGGTGTATCCGGTGCGTTCAGGATTTGCTGGATTGGCTCCATGTTTTATTAAGCATTTCACTACCTCAACATCTCCTATTTTGGAGGCGACATGCAGCGGAGAATAATCCCCAACCTGTTCAACTTGTGCCCCATTTTCGATTAAAAATTCGATGAAGCTTGCTTTGTACTTCTGTTCAATTGCGGCCTCTAAGCTCATGACTTTTTTCTTTTCGTCGTTCGATAATTTTGAAAATATTTCCTTGAACTCGCTTGAGTTGTAATCATTCTTGGAAAAGGAGTACATTAGCTTCAGATATTGTGGATTTGTGTGTGGCTCAAGTAATTCTGTGATATTGAGAAACCCGTTTCCTGCTGCTAACGATGCAGGCGTTTGACGAGCACTGTTTGTTGCCGTACGTAAATATGGAAAGTTTGTAGAAAGAAGTTCAACGCATTTATAGCGACCTTTCATGGCGGCGATGTGAAGTTCAGTAGAACCGGTTGCTGTTGGTTCATACAACGCTTCTACTTGCCAATGATAGTGAGCTGTTTTGGTACCGGATTTTGAAGGTTTTGCTCTGTTTTTGATGAGGATTTCCATTGCATCAGCGTTGCCGCTACTTGCGGCCCACCATAACGGAGTTCGCCCAAGTCCGTCCTGAAAAATCAGTAAGCATGTCAATTCTTGTGAGTGAGTACGGCTTTGAAGGTGAATTTTAATTAATTTTACCTTTGCGTTAACGACTTTGGATTTATGCCACCATCGTAGAGCATGGAGAAGCGTCTCCACAGATTTTGTACTGTTCCCAAAATTCAGATTGCAGAGAAGATGGAGAGGTGTTAACCTACTTGTGTAGGTCTTATTGAAGTAGTATTCTCTAACAATTGAAGCATGACGCGCGGCATAATTCCATACCGATGCGACGTGTTGTAGATTTTGGGAGACAAAATCGAAATTCAGAAGGTCCAAAGTCTCCGAAATAATTTGATTTTCATCATTTCCATTGCTTTCATGAAGTTCCAGTCGCGTTACTTCTTGAACCAATCTATGAACGCTTAAGATTGTTTGATTCTTTGCTACTGGGGAAATCATTGAATATGAAACAAGTAAATTGACTGCTCCCAAAATTCGACCTCTTCTTTTGTCGTTATCCGTGCCCTTCAAAGGGTCGTCAGATATGTTAAGAAATATTTCTCGTTTTATCCTATCCGGACTTATTAGGGACATCATTTGAAAAATTTTGAAGGCAATTTCTCCAAACTCTTTTTCCTCTCGTATTGCCGCAATGGAGATATTCCAAGTTGTGCGAGTTGTCTTTTTATAAGTGTCTGTTTCGGGGTCCGGTCTTATAGCCAACATTTTCGGTTTGTTTAGTTCTTCCTCAAATTCTTTGTTGTATTTCCAGACAGCATAGCTCGCGTCATAGGCCAACTTATATTTAATGTATGCCACAGCTTGTCGTAGTGCCAAAGGAAAACATTTCCCCTGACGGTTGCTTAGCTTACCAACAAGAGCATGAACCTCATCGACTGTTGCCTCCTTTTCCGGTCCTGATTTGAACAGGGCGTCTTGCACAAATTCGACGGCTTCGTGCGTCTTAAGTCCCTCCAATTCAATGACCTTGAAGCGCTTGTCACTCCAGTCCTGGTATCTTGATGTGAGGATGACGGATATTTTTGTTGTGTCTAGTTTCACGTATTTCGTCGGTAAGTAATTTGCTACCAGTTCATTGTTGTCTGCATTGTCAAAAATTATTAAGGTTTTTTGTTTAGATAATTCAGCATATACTTCGGTAAGCAAGACACCCGTATCTTTTCTCTCATTGCTTGAGCTGGTGAGGGTTGAACCCGTCCCAATATTCGCATTGTCGGCCAACTCATAAAAAGCGTTGATTAAATTGTGTTCGTTGTCCGCGTCAAGCCATATCACATTTTCGTAGTTTTTCTTGTACATTTTAATATAAAAACGGCATAGTTCAGTTTTCCCTATTCCTCCAAGTCCTGTAACCGCTTGTACTTGCGAAATCACAGCGTAATGTTGTCCAGTAAATTCAGCTCTGGTTAGTGCGGATTCTAGTTCCAAGACTTCATCATTTCTTCCGACGAAACCGGCCACAGGAGTTAGCACGTTGAAAAAAATTCCTGAATTTACGAAAAATTTTAAGTGAATTGTTTGCCTTCGGCGCTTTACTGGGGAATTCAAATGGAGCAAAATTCAGAGGTGATATGATAACTTACCTCTACATTCTTCTTCGAAGTCAATATTTGGATTAAGTCCGTGCCATTCTTCTCCATCCCGTAAAATTTGAGCTGCTCCTGTGAGTTTTATATCCTTATCCTCAAATATCTCAAGTAGCTTTTCGTATGCACCGGCTCTTGTTTTCAAGATTTCGTAAAGTTTATCAGCAAACGAATATTGTCCTTTTCTATCATACTTTCTTGCCTACAATATTTAACATCAAATCAAATTAATTCGATCTGCATAAGCGTAGCGTAAGAGCAAAGTTGTGAGAATTTTTAAATAATTTTCTTGCCACATGTTTGTACTCTTTTGCAGGAACGCACAATGCGACAGGGGACCCGATTTTAGCACAAAATTGACCTGTGGGGTACAACACATTAAGTGCTTAATATCTCTAAATTGCGCAGGGCATTTCTTATGGTTGAAACGTCAAAATGATCGTGAAGGGCAGGAGATTTAATTGGTTACTCATTTGTTCTAAGCTCTCTGCGAAATTTTAAAAAAAGAAAACTTTTCCCCACAAAATACCCAATTTTCACCGTTATATGCAAATAACCGTTATACAGAGTTGACCCTTGATCTCAAAATAACTTTTTCAGAAACTTCAGCCCTATTATTACATATATATTCAAAGAAAATTCGTGGATATTATCTTTCAAAATTGAGGCTGGAAATACTTTTTTGCTAAAATCAGGTCCCCTGTCGCATTGTGGAACGTTGCGTTAACTGCCTACCAATTTGTGTTGTTCGCATGGGTTCCATTGAAGTAGTTTTTGCGTTATTAAATCAAGTGTAAATCTTACCAAGTTTTGACTTTCTTCTTCGGATATTAAATTCTTTTCTTTCAGCTTCGCCAAGATGATAGGGCTGAACGTGGTAATTTTCTGCAAGTCTGCCAATTTCTTCTTAATATAATACTTTTGCCAGTTCTCCATTTTTTCTGTACATTTATATTTACATTTATTAAAATCATGCATTAAACTGTATTTATTTAGTCAGCATTTACCTTCGATTTCGATTTCGATGCTTTCAAATGCGATTTCTCATTTTCCCCCAGAAAAAATGATTTATCATTGGAACCCGGACGGGATTTCCTCAAAAATTGAAAACGTCTTTTGTATTCACGCAATTTTAGCATTCCAAAATTAAAGGAATTTATTCACACGGTTTGAGTTGTCCGACTTTTGTAATTTCCAGTGAGTAAAAAATTGCTTACCCGTCGCCTTTGAGGAGTATTTATTGGAATCAGAAGAAAACCACGACCATGAGCAAATGCGTTTTGTGGTGAATGCTATGAAAAAAAAAACCTTTTCAATTAGTTGATCACTGGATTACTGTTAAAGTACATAGTCCAATCTAGCTAACACTAATTATTTCTACGATAAGTGTGGCCAAAATGCATCTGAACTGAACTGATGGTGAGTTTATTGGATTTTTGAGTTTTATAAAAATCGTTGGAACTAATAAACCAGAGGTAACCGTTAATGCTTTTGTGTTTAATGTTGTCAAATTATATCAGTTGAAATGAGAATCATTTTTGCTTATCAAAGTACTTGATGGTGAGAAGTGAATGACTGTTAAGTGGATGAGTTGAAAAGAAAAATAATTTTTTGCCCTCCACGCAAACACCTAATCCAGCACGCTAACATGTAAGCAAGACCAAAAACGATATACATATTTATTTTATAATACTCTTTTATTTGTTCTCGTCAACAAAGAAAAATTCTATAGTCATTGGCCGATGTTTGTTAAAAATGTACATAATTTGATATTTTTTTGCTGAACAAATACAGTCAAACCTCCATATAGATCACCCCAAGGGGAAAGGTTTTTTGTATCTAATATAGAAGTGCTCCAATGCAGAAATTTCTATTTAAAATCACGTGTCCTTTATAGGGAAATTTTGTACAGGAATATAATATGGAAAAGGTTTTTAATGGGTTTTTAAAGAACAGCTATCACAAGTATGTATTTAACAAACGTTAACAAAACAATTTTATTACCGAAAGATATTTCTCGACCTTGAATGTGTTTCGTATTTATCAAAATTGAGAAGCGTGATTTGCCCAAAAAAATTGCCTGATCTTATATGGAGAACCTTTTTAATGGCTTTGTATGTTTTGTGTATCTTTTGTACGTATCTAATACGGCGATGATCTTATTAGAGAGGGATCTTGTATAGAAATAATTTTAATGGTAAAAGGAAGGGGAATTCACAGGGGTGATCTTATGAGGAGGTTGATCTTATATAGGGTGATCTAATATGGAGGTTATACTGTACTAAAAATGAGCATAAATGAAAAAAAAATTCTAACAAAAAAAGGATTTATTATTGCGTCGTCATTTTCAAGCGCGACTTTTCACATAATTCTGGACAACTTTAAAATGATTTATGATGAATTCGAATGATGCTAATGTACGTAAAACAAATCCAGGGTTGCCCATTTCCAAAGGGGTACACCTCCTCTGAAAAACTTGTTTCGTTTCTTCACTACATATCTCCTTAAGTTGGGATATGGCACCAGGTGTCAAACTATATGTGTGACGGAGTACACCATTCAAACTTTTCAGAAAAGTAATTAAAGTTTTGATTGTCGTTTTCGACGTTACTGTAAACGTGTCATCCTCCAGAAGGAAATGAACTGCGTTAAGTACTTTCACTAGATTTATATCCAGCATCAGACTAGGTCGACATTTGTCGATGAGGTATTCAATTACATCTTTTTGGTTGAATAGTACTGCCATGTGTAGCGGAGACAGACATGATTCATCCAGCGCTCCTGTCACAGTATTTGTTGCAAGGAGGAGCTGAACAAGCTCCAGTTTTCCAAAGGCCGCTGCAGCGTGAAGTAAAGTTAAACCCAATTCGTGACATAATGTTCCTTCGTTTCCAGTGATATTTTTCATATTAATTATGACATTTTGTCTCAAGTCAAGAAATACATTGACAATGTCAAAATATCCTGCTATTGCGGCCGATATAATTGGAGTGGCACCCAGTTTGTCCCTGCAATTGACTTGCGCACCAACATCAATCAAAAACTTGACAACTGGGAGATTTCCATGAAACGCTGCCGCATGTAATGATGTATCCAGTTTTTCATCCGTCATGTTGATGTCCACACCTTCAACTGAAGACATGTATTTAACGACTTCCAAATTACCGTGTTGGCAGGCAACATGAAGGGCGGTGTATCCAGAGCTGTTAGAGTCAGAGGGATGAGCTCCATACAAGATCAAACATTTCACGATTTCCAGATCTCCCATTCTAGCAGCCTCGTAGAGTAAGCTGTGCCTACCCGTTGGCTCTATTTGTGCACCATTTTCAATTAAAAAACGGATAAAATCTACTCCACATCTCATGTCAATTGCAACTTCCAGAACGCTTCTGGGTGAACAGTTCAAAACCGAAATCTTTTCTTCTTCCGGAAGTTGTGTAAATATATTCTTAAATTCATTTTGCTTGTTTTGATCGTAGAGAACGTCTACTAATTTTAGCAATTTAGTTCGCATTTCTGACATGCCGGTCCCCTTTCGCGAATTAGTAGTCTAGAAAAGAATATTATCAAAATGAACTGATGCTTCGAAATGTTTCAGTGGAAAAAAGGGAACACCAGACGATTTATAAAAATAAAACTTTGTAAAAAAATGTAACCGTTTCTGAAGTGCGCTGAAGCACTGTAGCTTATTATCGGCATTTGTTAGTTAAAGAAGGAAAAATATCGTTATCGTCAAAGTGTAAAAACCTTGGGAAAAGCAAGATAAACAAATTCAAATATGAATGGCACTTACTTATCATTTTTTTATCATTTATTCATGTGGCTTATGAGCAAAAATGTTTTATCAAAAACTTGTTGGGGCTGGGAATTGGGATTTGGAATAAGATAAAATAATACATTACGTTTATATTTAATATTTACAAGATTACAAGTACTATTCGTAAGTTTACGTACATATTTCCAATTTTTTACGTTATTCATAAATCGAGTGCATGTACGATCTGAAAACTGCACGTGAAGTGGACACAACAACAACAACGACACCAAAACGGCGCATAATCATATCAATAATTTTTGGCTTAAAACATTCTACTTCAACGTTGGTTGACGGATTCATAACAAATCAATTCATAACAAAGACTTTTTCATTTTCAATTTTACAATTTCAATATTCATTATATTTTGTTGGAAATCTCAGAATGGAAAAGTGGCAAGCTTACTATATTACCGAAAATATGGTGGCGTTAATAAAAAGCACGCAGTGCAACGTTGAACTTTTGGCACGCCTTAGCTCTAAACATACACTGACTGAGCGCGAGGTCATCGAGCTGGTAATTCGTTTGCATTCTTTTTTTTTGTAATTCAAGCATATTTTGAAATTCCAATTTTTTTCCAAGTAGCTCACGATTTATATAAAAAATTATGCAAGCAAAACTATATGGCAAATACACACAGAACGTCCTCTATAGTGACGGTTTCAACTTGATTTTTGAAGGAACGCCTGGTGGACCGAGAAGGTCATATATGCGGTGCCAGGAAGCTTTATCGAATATTGAAGGGGAAGGAAGGAAGTTATGAAATAATAATTGACGCATTGAGAAATACGAAGCAGACAGGAGCGGAAAACATTTTGCTGACAGGATATGAATGGAAGGAAAATCTGGGACCGGATTTCGATTTCGGAGATGAATTTAACGGTTAAAAATTAGCTCTAATATAATTCCATAGATGCACTGAAAAATAGCCTTTATCGTCGCAAAAATAAACTTAAATAAGTAGCTTCTCTTTAATTTCAATCTTGAATAAATATATTTGATTTGATAATTTGCATAATACTACGTAATTTATTTTTTACATTCTATTTCATAGGCATATGGTTCAACGTAAGAATGCCTAAACAATCATTTGTGGGAAGGAAGAAGGAAATTCAGGAACTGCGTGATATCCTCACAACGCAAGTAAAGAACACCGAAAACTTTGGCGTTTTGGTCACCGGACCATGTGGAATCGGGAAGACTGAATTAGTCCTTCACTACATTCAGGAATACAAGGAACAGTATGATAACGTAATTTGGCTTGATGCGGAAAATCCTTATGAATTGCATAAACTATTTTATAATCTAGCTGACCACGACAAATATCGAATGCGCTCGATGAATACATTGAAAAGTGGACACAAAGAACTATCTGAAATTCTACGTGACATTTATAATCCCAAAGTTTTAAAAAATAGTCTTATGGTATTTGATCATGCGGACGAGGAAGTAGTCCGCAGATATCTGCCTATAAATATGAATGACTTGAAAAAAGCGAATTTTTCGATTATTCTTACATCGTCCATAGATGAATGGGATGGGTATTTTTTAAAGTTCAGGTTGAATGGATTCAAAAGGGAGGATGCAATTTTGTATGTCAAGACTTCATTATATTCACATGATTCAGAAAATAACCCGAAATCTTTGGAAATTGAACAGTTTGTAGAACAATTATGTAATGAGCAGGGAAATTGTGATCCACTACTTCTTACACAAGAGGTCCATAAAATTAAGGGGAAATTAAGAACTGATCCTGTATTTAAGTTATGGAAATACAAGATTCCTGAAAATAATTCACTTGAAGAAGAACAACAAATTAATGCAGTTGGAAAAGGTATTAAATCCTTCTGAATTGAGAAAATAAAATCGCCGTTCACGTACATTTTCTTAGGTAATAAAATGTAGAAACTAGAAACCCTCTAATTAAAAAATATTAAAACAATTTTTGGAATGTGTGAGGTGAAACATCACCAAACCTAACTGTGCTTGTTTATATATGTTGTACATGAAGACTTCGCCTTGTTCCTTTTTACTCACAAACGTTAATCATGACAGGTCAAGCCCAAGCCTGTTTAAAACAAAAACATTTTTCATCAGTGTGCATCACGCACACATACATCAAAACAAAACTGATTTTATATAAAAAAAACTTTGTGAAATATTTTTTACTGCATGAACTCTGGCAATAAGAAAAATTCGGGTGTGCGATTTGTGCACGGGCATCAGATTTTTTTATCATAAGGTAGCTACCTGTGCACCGCAGGGTATTTATGTAAAACTCAGCCAACAACACATTAATACAGTTGGCAAATGTATTAAATCCTTCTTTATTGAAAAAATGAAATCGCCATTCAGGTATATTTTCTTAGGTAATAAAATGTAGAAACTAGAAATCCTGTAATTAAGAAATATTAAAACAATTTTTGAAATGTGTGAGGTGACGCATCACCAAACCTAATGCTTGTTTATTTCGTACATGAAGACTACGCTTTATTCCTGTTTACTCACAAACGTTAATCATGACAGGTCAAGCCCAAGCCTGTTAAAAAAACATTTTTCATCACTGCTTGCATTACAAAATCACATACATCAAAACAAAAGTGATTTTATATAAAAAACACTTTGTGAAATATTTTTTACTGCATGAACTCTCGCAATAAGAAAAATTCGGGTGTGCGCTTTGTGCACGGGCATCAGAGACGGCTGGTCTGACCTTATCTGATCCGTAATGGTTTGCAGTATCCTTCATTATAATAATTACTTATCATCAATCATTAAAGTTTGATTAAGTCAATCTCAATAATTATATCATATCATATCACAATCGAAATCATTTCATGTAAATCATGTGGAAGTATNGACGGCTGGTCTGACCTTATCTGATCCGTAATGGTTTGCAGTATCCTTCATTATAATAATTACTTATCATCAATCATTAAAGTTTGATTAAGTCAATCTCAATAATTATATCATATCATATCACAATCGAAATCATTTCATGTAAATCATGTGGAAGTATGTAATCCAATTCTTAGCAAAACGTACCAGTTAGCGTTAGCGACTGTTAATATCCAAGTCACACGCCAGTATCCATATATATAACAATTTACTAGTGATAAAAAATGATTTTAATGATTGACGTCACATCAAGAATTGATAATTTTCTTACATAACCAAACTGATCATGTTTGATATCGGAATACAAAATAACATTATTTCAGTTGTAGTTGTGGACGAGTCTCCAAAAGGATTTGAAGCAAAATGACTGCAGAATATCACGGATTGTCACTGCTGTGGCTGCTGTTCACATCTTCCATCTTTACTGGAGCAGGTCACCTTCGTAATTTCTGCATAAGTAGATATCATTCTAAATTATGCAACACTCAAAATGAATTTATTTCTTAGTTCCGTTATACGTACCATTTTACGGTGAAACAAGTGGAGGATTTCGGAGTGCAGCCAGAGGCTGGAATTCCTTCGGTCTCCAGGCAAATGGTCAAGCCAACCCTAAATTTAAATTTGATCAGGAGAATGTCCTCCATCACTGCTCTTTCCTACGTCCGATTCCAGGACATGATACATACTGCAGCTTGGATTCCGGATGGTCTGTAGGTGCAAACGGGGATGAATATGGTCGTCTCATTCCAGACACTAACTTTCCCAATATCACCCAACTCGCGAAGGAATTGCATTCGAGAGGATTGAAATTGGGAGTTTATGTCCTTCCTGGAGCATTTAATAACGACGAAAATAAATTCGTTGTGGGCACAAATATCACGATAGGATCCCTCTTTAACCGCACCGAGGATCCGAGTGGGGAGACTTGCAACAGTTTCCGACGCTGGTGGGTGTTTACCTTATGACTCCTCTTTGTCTGCGCAGTTCTATCGAGATGCGATTACCAAGATTGGGAGACCAATGAGAATTGATTTGTCGTGGAAGTTGGACCGGAGGGAACCATACTGGAGTCGATGGAGGAATACCTCCGATAGCTTGAGAACGGATCAGGATATTAACAATGGTGGACAATCGGTGTTCACGAGTTGGGAGGTTGTGCAGAGGGCTATTAATCATTACAGATTATTCATTATTGAACAAATCAGGTTACTTTTTTACACGAGAAGAGTCAAATAATTTTAAGTGCATTTGCAATTTTTTTTTACAAATATTTGGTTTCGTACCTTAGGGACGAAAGTAGACACGGTCTCCCAATTAAAATCCGGCCTGACATGGACAACAGTTACATTGGAAATCCGGAAAATATCTCTGGTCTCACTGATCAGCAACGATACACCGTTGCAATGACTTGGATGGGAGCCGGGGCAAATTTAATTACGGGATCGGATATGACTAGAATTGACACTCTCGGGGAGGAACTTTTATGGAACGAGGAGGCAACGGAAATCGCTGACTTTTGTTCCCAGTGGCCCATGCAACCGAGAAATCCGGAGGGGTCAGA
>JAHZMX010000687.1:0-19445 GCA_027743895.1 Seira musarum | reverse complement strand
ATATGTCGTTATTATGCATGTATATTTCATCTTTTCGCTTGACCTCACAAGAAAGAAGACTACAAAATAATAGACAGGTTTTAAAAAGGCAGAAAGAAGTTTTTTGTGAACTCACCTCATCTCAGACAGTTTTTATTGATCTACATATTTTTGCAATCCTATACAAGACGACAGAAGACGTTCCAAAGACGCTCCACAAAAATGCTGTTGGACGGGAAAACTGAATTCAATTTCTTCCTTAAATGATAACTTTACTGTGAAAAAGAACGAAACTTTTCTCAAATGCAAATGACAAACATATTTTCAGTAATTGCCTTTGAATTTTGGAATGACGGGAAAATATTTTGGGTTAAAATATTTATTTGTTACTGCACTTAAAATATGGCAAGTCATTTTGAAATTTTCAAAATATTAGTTATCTCAAAATGTTATTAAAAAAATAAGTCTGTAGCTATTAAAAACCAAAGCAAACACCATTTAAGTTGGATGAAAATTCTAAAACTACAAAACATTCTTTGAGTAATGTCAACTTCAACGGCTGCTCTAGAATTTACATGAAATTAATTAGCATTTGATGTATAAAATATATTTTTCCATGTACGTGTAAGTGTATGACTATCTGCTCATTTCTTATATTTCAGTTCCTTGGACCTACAGCAAATATGTATCTTATTGTCTCAAAGCTTTTCATTTATGTATTTATTTGGCTCAAAAATCTTCTGGGGTAGTTTAGTAGTAGTAGTTAGTAGTAGTAGTTACACAAAAAGGTCAACGAATAGGAGTCGTCTACTTTTTTGAAACTTTATGGATGCGCAAAACGTCGTAATTTTGGTAAACTCCTTTTGGCTAATCACGACTAGCTGCTTACTTACTGACTTAAAATTGTTACAATAGTTATTACTACGTCTGAAGTAGCTCGCGGACGAGACGACGAGATATGCGATGCCGAGATGAGCAGAAGTAAATTTTAAAAGTATTTCGGGGACATGAAATAGTCTCATAGATCGTTTTCTGATTTATTTCTAACCCGTGTCACCAAAATTCAAAAATTCCCGAAGAAATTCGATAATTAAAAACGAATATACTTTGATGACTCATGAATGAAGTAAGTAGCACAGAAGATAAAAATACAATAATTTAACGCATGCTTGAGATTTAAACCGAAAACAGTATATTTAAATCATGTTACATATATTTGCGTTGTTTTGTAAACTTCATTGGGAATCATATTATGCCTGTTTATACACTCAGCCAATAAAATACATTTAATTTAGCAACAGCACAATGTTATGTATGTTAATTTAAATAGTGAGTAAGCTATGGAATTGTGCCTTTAATACTTATGGACATTCAGTAGGATAGACTCTTCTAATATATGTGTTGTGGAAGTGAAGTCATCATCGACGTCAATTTGCTGGCATTTTTTATCGCCGACGTAAGAAAAACGCCAACTTAACAAATCGCCAAAAATTTCAAACGTATACATTTTCACTTACTATTACTACAGATTTAGGTTTTGGGACGTTATAATTATAATTTGAAGACCTCTTTGGCACTTCTTCTTGGCGGCTATAGAGATGCAGCACACCTGGTTTTGTGCGTAGGCGAACGGGCGTTGGAATTTATCCGGTTGGAAAATAGATGCCTGAGAAATTCCAACATTCGTTTGTTTTGCATTGTTTGAAGGGACGGCTGAAATGAAAATACGACCTGGATAAACTCTTCTCGTTGCTCAGGTCTGCTAAAATACATACTGTATTGTTAGCTATTGGACGGAGTGAATTGTAAGTAGTAGAGTGCTATTTGCTAGCATTTAAAGTATGTTATTGAATATTTCGTCTTCTTTTAAATTTCATAAGATTTAAATATCCTGAAATGCTATCTTTTGAAATATGCAATGTTTGTCCTGTTTATTTTGAATTTTTGCAACCTTTCAAAATAAAGGCTACAGAATTAAGGTATATTCCATGCATTACCTTACTTTCCATTTTTTGAGAGCATAAAGAAGAAAATTGGGCAACAAGCAAAAGCAAGCAACTCATTTTGTTTGCCCTAGATCATTTGTTTGCCAGTAATTGCAGCAGTAGGACGGATGAACACCTTTGTTCAAAAATTCATTTTTCATGAAGAATTATTCACAAAGCTTCTGGTGCCATATCACATCTCACATTTCATTCTCATGACTCTCATTCTATTGAAATTCTTTCCCAGCGCTTACGATTAGTCCTCGTGATGCATCCTTTACGCTTTGCTACCATTTCCCATGAAGGGTGGTTGAAAATGGTAGCAAGAAATTTTGGATGAAGGAAAGGAAAGGAAGCATGCAAGAAGAATACGCAAGCCAGTGTCAAGCAAAAAGTAGAAAGCTTCCCAACGAATAAATACCCTCTCCCAAGATTCACGAATTTTCACTTTGTCTTCGTCTCTACAGCCTCTCAGTTGAGCTGCGAAGAGCGCTTTGGTGAGACCGTATAAGCCACCCATCAGGCTTGGAATTTATCCAATACCCCGACCACAACTGTTTCGCCCCGATTAGTAATTTTACAGTTCCACCCTTCTTATCTACTTTGCCAGACTGTCGAAGTGAAAGTGAAAAAAAATAACGACAGATAGGTGAATGGTTTTAATTTTAAACAAGTGCATTACTCAAGTTTTTAAGCAAGCAAAGCCGATTGACCATTGAACCATCTGATGATGCATTAAGTAAACGCCATCATTATCCCATCATACATTTTTTGGAATAAATGGTATCAATCTTCCTGGAATGAACAAACGTAAGCAATCATTTTTAAAAGGTATTTCTATATTATATTTCTAGTAATTTGAGATAACCGTCATCACAAAATATGCGTCACTTCATTTCCGCTAAATCTGTTAGTCTCGCCCTTCTGTCTTCATTTTACTGAAACTTCATTTTTAGGAAGAGTCAAAAACGTTGCACACAAGAGCCAATTATACTTGTGTAGAAAAGCTCTGCTTTCGTTAGTGATTTGCTAATTGACTTGGTAAATTACCTCGCATTCCTTTGCTACCCATTGTATGAGAATATCAACTACGTACGTAAAAATTGCTGATGACTTTCTCTCCGAAATCATTATCACGTTGTGATTAGCTCCTCTGATAGCAATTTAATTTGGTGCTGTGACACAAATGTCGTATTATTCTCTTTTCTATGGCCCAATTACAAGGAAAAGAACCTTGTAAAGACCCCACTCACTCTCTCACATTTCATTTGTTCGTTTGCATTAAGGTCTTTGTTTGATGATGACATGGTACTTTCTGATTACTTTCTTTGTTCGATCGCGTAAAGACTAGTCAACAGAAAAAATGAGGTTTCTCTACCTAAAACTTGACGTGACATTTCTCCGCTGTTGTTCTCGAAAAAAAAAGAAAGGAATAGTGTAAAACGGAGGATAATAGGTTCCTAATTGCCTGCATTAGTGATATGTAGCACGTAGTACGTAACATAAAGTAAGCATATATGCGAAAGCGTTTGAAGTTTGTCGAAGTTGTAGTTAGACATGTGCGGCCTTTTTGAGTGAGCAAGTAGAAAAACTTGTTATACGCGCTGGAGAGAAAGTTTATCGAATTATCATCATTAATGAGAGCACATTAAATAAGGTCATTTATTTTTTCCACCAACCACGTATTTCATTTCAATAAGTGACAAAATACATCACTGTAATCTCATGTAATAGGTCAACAGAGACCGATGAGCAGGGGAAAAGAGCAAATGGATTAGAATCACGCTAGAATTTGCTATTTGGTAGAAAAAAAGCGCTCAAGCAAAGAAAAAAGTTTATTATTCCTAGATAGATCTTGTCAGAAGGAGGTCCTAGATTACGACTAGAGGATAATGTTTACCCACTTTCCAGCCTTTTAGCCGACAAAAAGTCAAGAAGTGCAGAAGTGAACTCCATATAGCGCTACAAAAAAATTACATTTAAAACATTTACAATTTATATGAAAGTAAGGAGTGCTCATCGAGAACGAAGTCAAAAGGGCATCCAAATAGATACACGACTACTTTCTTATCCTATCATGCTCAACATGTGCACATCATATCTTGGGGTTGGCTTTTTTCTCCTCTTCTCTGTTGAATAATAAATGGAGTATGCACGCTCAAATTCGTTGCATTATTCTTTTTGTAATGCAGAAGCCCGACACAAGACCATGATAATAGGCTAAGAAAAAGTAAGCGTGGCGAAAAAAGAATACGTAATTCCCAATGTTTCCCAATATCAGTAAAAAACATTCATACATTCATACCACCATATTACTTACTCCGGTGGGTTAGAATCAGAATGATTTCTTTTTCAAAGTAGCTTTTGCAAGGTTACTCTCTGAGCCCTGTTTTGTTACTTTATCTGTTTAAAAAAGAAACGAAAATAATTCCTGCGTGTGTACGATTTTTGCAAGCAAAATCATTTCGTATTACGATTCTTGTCAAGCAATAAGCGAACTGGTGATATCATGATCATGGCCACCAACAATCTCTGTATTTTTTTGAGTACGATAAGGCAAAATTCCTTCAGGTCATGGAAATGGTTTTGGTGTAATAGGATGCCGCCTGATTACTCGTGGAAAAAGCTCGAACAACGGAATCATTTTACCATCCGTGCAGCCGGATTAGAGTTTTATTCTCGAAGGAAGGATGCGGATCATATGTGAACGCAAAAAAAGAAGCTATCAAATGGCATTAAAGCATAAACAAGCGGATTTGATGGTACATGTCAGGATAATGAAAAGTCAAATACTCATGATTTGATGATGATGTGGCTCTAACCCACTTCCCACACGGAGTCGTGATGAGATGTGAAAATGATACTGTGCAATGCAGTCTTCCAGCCATTCAACACTGTACTGCATTGGACTTGTGTTTGTTAATAAGAAAAAAGTTATTTCTTACAGCTATTGAGATGGAAGCCTTTCTTCAAGATGTAATTCGGGGATACATTTTTTTATTATCTCTTTGACTGTAAAACGAAGCGTGCAGAGTCTGTGGATGGATACTATACAAAAACTAATTTGGCGATCTGTTGAGAAAAGTGTGGGGTTGTGAAAAACCGTTTATAAATAACGAAGTAAAGTTTGAGCGGAAAAGAGCTTAGAGAGGGATTATATTCGGCAAATGAGCTTTTATTTTAGTTTAGCAAAACACCAATGAAATAAGCTTTAATTTGTATGACTAAGCCGTAGATAGCAAGAAATAAGTAAAGCCTTACTTTTAGTTTCAGCACATTTACTTTTGTATTAAATGCAATACGTTTGATGACCAGTTGAGATTATATTATACGCACGCATCCTTTGAAAATCTAAGCGTGGCAGAATATTTAAACATTGTATTTGAAGTTGGCAGATCACTTGGTGCATTCGTTTCGAATTTTACTGCAAAAAAAAACAGTATTTCTTTTTAATTTGAAGGGAATGAATGGTTTTTTGCTACCTTTGAATCTATTCAGCTAGTACGGCTTCTGATATATATGTCCGTCTGCCTATAACTATTGAAACACTGATCGAATTAAAATTTGCGACATTTTTTTGACTCTACAATGAAAAATTACACAACTCATTTAAAGAAATCGTTTCGTGTTTAAGGACAGGGCTAACAGTTGGTTTTATGTTATATGCTACTTGCGATAGCTAGTTCAAATTCAGAAGCAGATCCACGCTGTAACTTTATTTTAATTGCCGTTGGCAGTTTAAAGCTTTTCATATATATATTTTATGATGAAGCTTTTCTGTACATAAGTATTCAACCGACAGAAAACTCTTTCAACCACAGAAAGATCAAGCGATCGACAGTGTTGTACTGGCCTTTTTTTTATTTTAAGCACCAAAAAAAATTAAAAAAACAAAGCCATGTTTTTACTTAGCTCCTCCAGTATGTCGTCATTGTCATCATTGCAATTGCCCATTCCGTTGAGCATAATGCGTGTTTCTTTCCATGTTCCTGTCCATACATCATATTTATCATCATCGTTGTCACATGACTATAACCGTATATATCGTTTCTTTTATGTGCATACAGTGCAGAGCTCGTTGAAGCCTTGATTATCTTTTTGTTGCATCCATATTACCTTTATTACCATATACTCATTATGTTAAATGCAAAGCATTTCATTCGAACTCATAATGCAATCGTTCATGCGTTACTTCATACGAATGGAAAAGTAAGCGGTTATGAGGGCATGGACCCAGTAATACTTATAAGATCTGAGGTTCTCATTGAAATCGACTATTTGTTATTCACCACACACTTTCTACAATGATTGGTGCGCTCTATTACATACTTTGCATAATATAATCATTGCAGCTTTAGCATTGATCATTGATCAGTCAGGTATTTTTTCGAATCGGAATATTTGTTAGTGCCCTTCATCTCATAATATTACATAAATTAAATCTGCTCTATATGGGCTGCCCGACATTATTGTGGTGAGAAATTTGACTCAGATTTCGAAGATTTGTGTGCTGATATGTGGGGTCATGCAACATAGAGGTTTCTTATTACTGACATTCATGCACACGGCTGCACTTTTTCCCGATTAGCGTTCTTTTGCAATTCAGCTCGAAGAGCTGGGAGTTTCACTAGTTATCAATGAAAACATACCTCATTCCAAAGGTTTTTTCATATGTATTTACTTCATTTATATTCACATGATGCTCTGTTATAGAAAAAGACCAAACTAATCTTCTGTAAATTCTGCGAAATTTTTACATCAGTTACGTGTATCGACAACTTTATTGTAAAGTAATTAGGAAAGTAAATATGTTAGTGAAATGGTCTAATGCCCGGGAGAACTGTTTTCTAGATAATACAGAGACATGAAAGGTTTTTACAAAATTAATTTGTCAACGTTTCTCAATATAATTATTCTTTGGATGACACATTTATTTCGTAACAAAACATTGAGTTTATAGATGCATTTGTACCCAAAACTCCTTTCCGGTTAAGTTTTATTGCTGTTTTGTTTAATTATTCAGTTGAGTGAAAAAGTTTACCTTTTTTGGTTTCGAAGATCTAATTACAACAACTTTTTCATCAATTTGACAAGCTTACGGTTGGAATTTTATGGTTAAGGAAAAAATTGAAAAACTTTGGACTTTACTTTTTGTCTTTGTTTCACCATCCATTCAAGCGAAAAAGCATTGTTTGCATCTGGAGAAGCAACCTCAATTTTTGCATACGGACTTTTATGGCAAACACGACTAAAAATAGAAGTTTAGGAAAGTATTTTACGTGGAACTCTTAAATGAAATTTTCTTTAAGCGGAACCAGGCTAATAAATCCCTTTTTCTTCGTTAAGATTCTTGAGAAAGTCGATAGATGAATGATGAGTCCTACCAGACCGAAAGTACACGTGGATGATTTTTTTTATAAAAGTACAATAATTCTTTCTGGCAACTTCGAAAGGCGTGTGGAATTAACGTTAAATTAGATTATATTTTTGTAGAATGAAAAAGTCTATTCAGTGGTTTTGACTTCATTTTTTTATACCAGAAGAGACTTAAAATCCTCCCTAGGGAAATAAGTGGAACTGTATTCTATAAGGAATATAGCAAGTGCCTCCCTCCTCTCTCACGTCATTTTTGGCAGTGCACGGAGCCAGGAAGAACAAAGGTCTATATTTCCTCCAGCATCTTTAGTAGTAGCAAAAATCTGCACAATAAGTGATGGGGATGGGATGGGATGGCCCTCACAGAGGAAATCGTTTAATATTTTGCGTTATTATCGCCGCTGATCACTTGGACGATCATGTTTTTGACAATCTGGAAAGGAAAACAAAAAGGGCAAACTCTATTCTGGCACGAAACTCTATTGAAATCGAACTTCCTGCAAAGACCAACAACGATAAGTCCTCCAAAACTTATATATTCTCTTTCTGTTATGCTTATGTTAGGGATGATGTTTTCCTCCTGAAAGGGCAATAATGGAGTTGGCTGAGCAAGAAGCGGGGGAAAATTGAGGATTTCATATTTATTACTTACGTAGTGTGATTTTAAATGCAGAAAATGCAGCTTCGCTCCACCACACAAATACATGTTGGTTTTTGCGGAGGAAGATGGGAAAATAAACCAGAAGCTTCTTACTTCCTTCGAGAATAGCAGGAGAAAATATGCTACCGCATTTTCGTCCATTGTATTGTATCGTAGAAGCATCGATGCTTACATACTCCGTACACAGGCAAAAATATTTCAAAAGGCTTATTGTACCGTAAAGCGATCTCTCAGGAGAGATAAAGTGCAAAAGTACAAATAGCAAAAATTCAAGAAAAAAGATGAAAGCAAATAAGTAAGTGGAACAAGTGAATACGTGACTGGATATCAAGTAGATTTCCTCCAGTGGCATTCGTTAACTCTGATAATAAACTGGGGAGACTGGAGTTACTATTACGAAAAAGGACGATTCCACTCACTCGTAACTTGTTTTTGTTCCTCAAAGGAATTTAAAAGGCTCTTTTCCTGAAGTACCATTTGGTCAGAGATTCATTTTTATTTTCTTGCAAAAAAATTAGGTACATGTTGTGGCTCTTGTAATCCTCCAAGAATTCTCCATTGTTTAAATTAGGCCAACTTATTCGTTTCGAGTTCTTTTGCCTACAATAAATATGTTCTTCATCTTTCGTATAATATTTTCTTTAAACCGTGCTGGGCAGTCTCAATTCTGGTTTTCTCTTCTAATACATTTTTCTCGAATCTTCTTTGATTCGAACTAAACTGGTAGTGCTGGCAGGCACTCAATATTGAAGTGGCAATACATTCTATGGAAGACAGATTAAAGGCTGAATATGAAAGTAATTCTTTTGATTATATGCCAGTCGGAAAAGGAGCACTTATCCGAGCTCAATAAACTGTAAATGATGTATCTACAATTCACTTTTACAAAGAGTATCCAGCGTTTTCATGTTTTCACCAATCACTGGATTCACACTTTCAACGACAAGAGAATCCCTAAGTTTATGCTCCTGTCACTTGATTCTTATTCAAAGGAAAAAAATATATTATGCAAAATGGGCATATCAATAAATTATTCGAGCTTTTGGTGATTTTCTAAAACATCTAGGTATCCTGGATTTGATTTTCATCCGTAAAAAGAAGCGCTTGTTCTGGAAAGTTTAAATATTTGAAGTCTGAGAAATTATGGTACATTCTACATACTTGTGCGTGAGAGAGAGTGAAAGCAAATGGAATTGCGAAGAAATGCCACAATTGTTGTGATCTCAATTTGAAAGACGTGTTTCGAGGTGCTAAGACACTTGTCAGATCGTGCTGGGGAGTCATGTTATTTACTCAAAACTCAAAAACGTTAGAATTTCCTTTATTGTAATGGGGAAATGCTTTTTATAAGAGTAATGCAAATGTGAAAGGATTCGTGTAACGAGAAAATATCCGTCCCAGACAACGCTCTCTTGTATTCTCACATGATTGCGCTTTGGTATATGACCCTGGCAGAGTCATGCAACCATTACTGAGTAGTATGATGATTTACATGTTATTCAGGACACTGACAAATGAACCTTTTCACAAATTTTATCACGAGTGGTTCCCCAGCTCTTAATGTCAACTCACATTTTGAAAGCTGAGAGTAGCTAATCGTAAGTAACACAAAATAGAGGACAGCTATTGTATAATGCGATGCCTTATTTTCCCTCGCCGCTTCAGCAAAGCTGCCCTTTAAAAATAGGAGCGTGTTATGTAATTTCTTAAAGAAAAATAAAAGCTTTCCCTTTTATTCAGAAAATTAGAATGCCTTTAAATGGGAAAAGGCTTTAGAGATTGCTGCTGCTATTACATAATTTGCTATGCGAAAAGGTTACACCCACCAATTTTCCTAACCCTTGCAATTCTTTCGGTCTGCTGAATCTACCAATGTTTATTTTTTAGAATGGTTGGAAAAAGCAATACCAACGACATTCAAGTTTGTTGCTCCATTTTCTAGGAAAAGAACAAGATTAAAGCTTTGAGTTACGGATGACCTCTGAATTCAATCAAGCTGTTTTCATCTTACAAAAGGACAACGTACGTCAACAAAAATAGGAAGTTAAATTCCTTAGATTACAAACAAGTGGCTCCGTCATCATAAAAGATCTTAGCACGATTCGCTTTGAAATATGTGTTACTTCATTTTTCACTTTCATCTTCGGTTCCAGACAAAATCCTTGCTTTCTAAATACATAAACGAAATAACAAATTTTAATTCATCTCGCATAGAGCGCTTAGCGAATTGGGAGAGCTCTTTTCGGAATGTCGCGTTTTGACCAAATTGAAAATATTAATGCACTCATACAATAAAATATGAAGCAAAAAAATCTAACTCTGGAATTATAGCTATTTTTCCATCTACATTTGCACTTACGCAAATAGCCATTGCATTCATGACGTCTCGGTTTTTAAAATCATCGGCTTGATTTATAAGTTTTATTTTGTAACCATTTTTATAAACATTTTGACAAACTTTGATAAAAAATCTCATTTAACTAAAACGTTTTTGTTGAAACAACAAACAATTTTTTCAGAGGTTTTCCGCAATTTCCAGGCCTAAGTATATGAAGGTACTTTTGAGAAAACAAAACACTGTGATTTTTTAACTGCAAACATATTGTTTTGCTCGGGGCTCGTCGCCTTGCTTTAATATGAGGTGTAATTTAGAGCAGGGGAAGCGAGGAGCTACCACCTCAGGGTTGGGTGGTGGTAGTGGTTTGTAGTATATCCTAGTGAGGTTGGTGAGGATCAATGATATTGTCACGGAACAACATTAAATCTTTACATAGGAATGCATAGTTGCATAATACGTACGCCTTCTTGAATCTTTGCAGTTGCAGAACAGATGATAATAGGAATCATTCGGTGAGAAAATCAAAAGGTTCGAGAGTTTCTTTCGTCTATGACGGAATTCTGTGACTATTTTTAAAATATTATTTATCTTCCTGGATGGCGTTCGTTCTAAAGAGAGCGATGAAGTCATTCGGCTTTGTAATATTGGCGCGAATGTTTTTACAACAAACTCCTTCTGCTCAAGGGTGAGTCCACGATTATCCTCGTTGTGATCATTTGCACAATAAAAGACAGTAGTGACTTTACTTGCACAGGGTTGTGCATTCAGAACTCTCCATTTTTCTTTGATGTTGTTATCTTCAAATTTTTCTATCTTATTCGAAATCTCTCTTCTTCTCAAAACTTTAATTGCCCGGGATGGGCCTGGAACAGGAGACTTGTCCATCAAAGCGTAAAGGGAACTGTAAATAACATAAAATATTATTTATCCTACATTCATCTTTCGTCGTGCTCATACATGACATATTTCACAAAGCGCGATGTTGTTTTTACATTTAGATGGAAAATTCATGGCTGACTAACCAAGTACTTTTCGCTATTGGAAAAACCACTTTTCCGACATGAGAAAGCTTGAAAAATCATAGAAAACTCCATTTGATCAACATTCAAATGCAAATATCAAGTTCTCAGGATTCAGATTTTCCAAAAAGAATTCCGAGTTAATACGTAGTTAAAAATGGAAAATAAATGTAAAATTATTGATCTCATATGTAAAACTGAAATGAAATGACATCAAAAGCAAATATTTTCTCAGAATAACAAAATAGAAAACCGATGGAAGGAAAATTGAAGGGATAATATGTTCCATTTACTTTAGCTTACCATTAGCTACTATTATGTCATTGTTTATGCCTTATATTTACAGAGGAATAAATTCAGAAATACTTTTCTCTGATGACGCTTACTTATTTCAAGATCACAAAAATAATGGCTAGATAAGTAGGAAACAAGTGATCTGTATGTTTCCATTTTAAGTGGTTGGCACAATAATCGATTAAGAAATTGCGGACGTCAAATAATATTATCTGGAGAGAAATCCACCTGCCCATTTAGTTTTGTTCCATAGCCCAGTCGTGGATGATATCGTAACGAGCACTTTATCATGTAAAAGAGAGCTGTTACACTAGGTGATAATAGTAAACAAAATGGAGTGAGGCTGGTTGAGTGGCCATGATGTTTGCAGAAAGGTTCAAGAGTATCGCTCTCCTTTCTCTTTTCTTCTGCTAAGTACGTGGTACTATTGTAGTAGCAGTAGTGGTGGTGCATTAACTATAGGCCACTGAGATCGTTCAAGATAACGGCAAATTGGATTACTAAGATCGCACGATGAACAAACAGCCACTATCTTTGATATAAGTTGCATTTTGGACCAAGATGATGATGATAATAATAATAGTCTGTCGTAGCGAAACCACTGAACCATTTGTGATTCTCTGCAGGGTTGGGAACCGCTACAACGAATTTAATTCCAGAAAGTCCCACGTTTTTGTTTTTGTAATTGAAAATCAAGAACTTCCGGTTCACAATATGAAGTTCAGACACAAGTCCTTGGATTTTTAATAAATTATTTCCCCCAGTAAGCCTAATAAGCCAGTTTGGGATTTGCTCTTGAACCGACATGGTTCAAAGAATTATACACAACCAACCAATCAAGTGTTTCCCTTTATTTAAATATGCATGACATGCAGCTTGAACTGTATGCGTAAGCAATAGAAATAAGGACATGAAATTAGTGCAAACAGTTTGGTCAATGGAGACTAAAAATACAGTGAACCCTGTTATCCTTCATCATTGTAACAATTCATCAAGTTCCAACACTCATTTCTTTTCTAAGAACAACCTCACCGTTATGGAGGTCTTTATTAGAAACAAACCCCGATTAGACCAACTAATTTTGTTACGATAATGAAGGTTGTTCTTATCAAGTTCTTATTCCATTGCAACATCGATTTGCCCATCCCTGATTTCCAGCAAATGGGATTTCAGGGGATGTTGAAAAAAGAAAGTAATGATAATTTTCATATTTTTATGTGAACGTAGGGTCTTTGTTTTTTCTCAAACATTATGTGAACCATGTAATGGGCTTGTGGTTTGGGTACAGAGAAAAATGCTCGAAAAACGACAATAGAGAATAAGGTCATGAGATTTTCGGGTGAGGTGAATTGAAGTGCTCTCTTGCTTTCGAACCAGCTTAATGCGCATTACTCGTTTTGAGGAGGAACACTGGAGCTTTGAAACGCCTACGATATAGTAAGTATATCTTCTCAAAAAACACAAATGGAAGGAATGAGACAATAATAATATTGGAAGAAAATTTTCCTCGCTAAAAATACATGGGACAGGGACAAGTGCTTATTGTATGCGGTGAATCGATCACACAGGAAGTTCCTTTTGTTTTCCTTCACTTGAAGAGACTTTCTTTTATCGCGGTTGAATTGACCTCCGAGCTATTTTTGACTGATAGACAGTCATTGCATATTCATGCTTTTCTAAATGTTTAACAACAAAAACCGCTATCCGAATACAACCTACAACAAATGTGATGTAACACGACACCTTACTACTACTACACTACTACTATCCAGAAAATGAGATTTGGATTTCAGCACGTTCCCAAAAAATATTATAGAAAGCCCCTTTCTCTTCTAACAAAGAATGTAGTTCAAGTGTTTACTTTTACGTCTGTATGTCGTTCGAATTGGATATTAAATGCAAGATAACATTTCCTTCTGCAGGAAGTCGAAACAACGTCCGCAATAGTGCAACCAATCCGTTAAAAGCTTCATGAGTTTATATTATGCATCAGCTTATTTACACTTATGTTCATGAATTATATTCTTTTGACATTTGAAGGAAAGGTTTAGAAACATATATATCTTGTGGTATAGGTCGGCTCATTCATAAGTAATTTTTACTTAGATGGGTATGTTGGCTAGTTTTTTCATGGAAATCCGGTTGGAAATGGGCTAATTTTGCGTTGAACAAATTAGTCTTATTTAGGATTTTGTACATATTTATTTTTGTAAGTAATTAGTTGGCCTTGTAATGTAATCAAAATCAAACCATTGCGATTTTTATTAAATACCCCTGCTTCTGCATTGTATGTTGAGTCAAACTAACGATAATCTCCATATTACAGCTTTGAGTTTTATTGTATCCATTTTAATGTCAGCGCACTGCACCATAAAATTTGGCAGACTTGAATAGTGCAGATGGCCCCACACCACACAATGTATATTTACGTCATAGATTTTGTAGAAGTAATAAAAATTGTGAAGAAGGGCGCGTGCTCCCGTGTATGTCATGACATCCTTTATCGGGCCTAAAATACCAGGAACTTCACTTTCCTATCAAATCATAAATTAGTCAATGAAAATAATTAATGCAATTTCCGATGTGTAGTTGGTTCTGGTTCACCTTTTCCAATATGAAAAGCTGTTATTCTTGTAGAGTGTGATGATAGAAATAATTTGATTGCTGTTGCTGTCAGCTCACCGAATGACTAAAAATGTTTTCGTTTCCTCAGGCAAAGAAAAATGAAATGTCATTTCTACCTATTGATCCAATTCATTCAAGCAGTGTTTAATCTATATAGCATCTGGATTCTATTTTTTCGCCTACAAAATCTAATAATATTTTTATTTGACTTACAGAACCATTGAATTCTTCGATTCCGTGAGCAGTTATGGAAAACTAAAAATGGAGCAAATTGAAACCAACCCCTGGACCATAGAAATGCCTTGACTTTTGCAATAAAAGAGCAAGAGTAATGACGTCATTATTAAATTGCACATGGTTAGATTAAAAAAGTTGCTATAATTGGACGATTTCCACTGAAAATAGACGAAATTAGATCATGGCACTGAATATGCTTGAGTGTCAAATAGATTATTTTCGTAAGACTTCTACCGAAACCCCTTTGAATTCTTAGCAAACTCATAGGTACAGAGATCAGTTCAGTTCAGTGATGGGATGTTTTACCAGGAACTGTTTGGTTATTGGTAATAAAAAAGTTATAAACATTGAATCTGCCATCAGTTATTTTGAACATGCATTCCAGAATGTTTAGACATATCGTGAATACTTCCATCTACCTATTTTGGTGATGTTTAGCAGAGGATGAAAGAACGAATCGAATGTAAGTTCAACATTGCATTAGATGATCAAAATACTTAGGGAATCCAAACATTTGTTTGCTCTCTTCCATATAGTTTTAGTGTTCAGTTCTACTAACAAGACAAACTAACTGCAAGAAGAGAAGAGAAAGCGCACATACATCATCGGGCAAAACGATAAAGGCAAATAAATGGCAAATATTTGTCAATGTTTTGCAATCCATGGTGTCGTGTGCTATCTACCGTAAAATAGTTTGTTCATCCGGGAGATGCATTAGTATCCATCACTTTAAGTCATAAAATTTAATCTGCCTCGCACAATTGAAATATTTTACGAGGAGTGCAGAAGAAAGAATTTGAATATTCCACTGGCCCTATCATACAAGCTGAAAAAATGGCAACTCTTCCAATAACGAATCCGGATGTGCCGCCGACTCGACAACCAGGCCTGTGCCAATTTCTTCACATGAAAGAGGAAAACATTCGATTTGTTTTGTTGGCAGTGCTTCTTTTCCTGTATCTTGCCGTTGGAGCTTTTTTGTTTCAAGCTGCGGAAGAGACGGCTGAAAAGAAAATTCGTGAAGATTTTGTGACTTTGTATGATCAATTCGTTCGTAATCTCACTGGTCTCCATTCCATCACTTCCTCTGGATTTGTGGATTCCGAGAATAATGACTTTAGCTCATCGTCAAGAGGGTTACACATGGATGGTGGTGGTGTCGGTGGAAATAATAATGTTAGCGGTAGTAATTTTAGTGGAATCTACGAAAAAAATTATGTTAGTGGTCTGGAAGACTACAAGAATAATGCGACAATGATGGCAAATAGCAGTAGTGCAGAAGGCAGTGAACTGTGGAGTTCGAATAGAATACTAAAAACGTCCCCGTCAACAAGTACTTCGGCGGAAGGAGGAGGACAGTCTTACTATCATGCCCATCATCCACCGTCAATAGACAACTTACACGAACTGTTATTTGCCTACGGAAATGCTT
Source organism: Seira musarum (assembly GCA_027743895.1). NCBI lineage: Eukaryota > Metazoa > Arthropoda > Collembola > Entomobryomorpha > Entomobryidae > Seira > Seira musarum. The sequence goes on along the minus strand of JAHZMX010000687.1, from coordinate 3,499 downwards.
ACGCAAGCTGGAGTGATTTGGAAAAGGAGACGGTGGGATTACGTGGGCAGCTTTCACTTCACCTGGACAATTGTCTCCACTATTGGTAAGTACATGCCAAAAGTCAATATTTCCCTTTCGAATTGTTTTATCTAAACTTTATTTATCCAAGTAAAGAAAAAATTAAATACTTCAAGTCACGAGCCTCAGCTGCACTTCAGACTTTCACAATGTGAAAATTCTCTGAGTATTTATGTCTCCAGAAAAGCTCAACCATCTTCCAATAGATCGAGTCAGTTATAAATGAATCACTTCAGTTTTTGATAAGTTATTTCCTTCTTTTTTGTCAAAGTCTAGCATATTTTCAAGTATTTGGAACACCCATTAAAAAATACTGTAATTACACGGAAATAAAAGTAAAATAGAAAAATGGAACAACTTCGTGGATGCAGAGTATTTTCTCACTGGTTGGAGTTAGTTCCAGGAATGCTGGATAGCAGTAAGTTGGGATGTACAAGAAACGTCGTATGAAAGAATCCTTCATCAGATAATAAACTACGCAAATCATTTTGTCTGTTACACCCCTTGCCGGAGATGGTTTACTTTATTCAAGAGAGAGAAAACGGAAGGAGTCCGTCTTAAAAATGCGCATTTCCATTTTGATGTTGTTCATTTCATATAGCAGCTTACATCAAGGATTCATTCTATTTTACTTACAACGTTATCCATCAAACTCTTAAAAATATCCCAGAATCCTTTTTGGCGCATTTTTCTTGGCTATCACACTGTCCAAATTATACAAGATCATTACCATTTCCATTTTTCTAAACTTTTTCATTTTCCTATCTAGAAAGCAATACGTACGCCTGAGAACACGATCATCATCTACATACGAAAAGGAAAGGATGTCTCGAGAGATATCGTATGCATTGTACAGCTTTATACTCTGCTGTAGAGAAGCATGAACCCACGTAACTCACCTCCTTATTTTATCATTTTAAAAAAAAGGGTCTAGCCTGTCTAGTTTTAGGAACTGATTTTTTTTCGTCATACGTGGTTTGATTTTCTTCATAGGTAATTGCGAGCATCTTAAACCATATTAACTCAAAATTTTCTTTCACTTATGAGATCTTTGGAAAACTTCCTTAGACGGAAGAAGGCAGACAGTAAATTGACTTATTCCACCATTATTCCAGATTCGGAAAATAAAGCGTTTTTGAATGTAACTGGCGTCCTTTACCACCATCAATAGAACACTTCGTGCATTAAAAATAAAACGGGACTGACTAGACTAGGCCATACTTTTACAACCCTGAGGTTTTTTCATCATTTTTATGAAAAAATCCCACCAACGGACTATTAACCCCTGGTTTATAAAAAGGCACGCTGCCGTTAAAACCACGATGTGGATTCGCATTCTTCAGAGTTTGATGGGTCCGTGGAGAGAAAATTGATTGTGGCAGAGCATGTCGTGGAGACCAAAATATACCGTCTGGCTGGCTAAGGGCGAGGGCTAAGGAGCACACCACACTACACCACTCAGCTTCACTGATTGTAAGAAAGTCTCAACCGCCTTACTATGACTTGTACACCAGACTTCAGTCTTCAGTCTTTGGTGCAGTAACTTTCTCCAAAAAAGTGATGTAATAAAAATGTAATACGCTTCCCTTATGAATATATAGTGTGTTATATAAAGAAAACATGTGTGGTTATTTTCAACGACCTTTCGAATTATTATGATTATGATTACCGTTATCACTCTTCTTCAAGGGAAGTATAAAGAGTGTGTAAGAACCTGCTATTGTGCCAGATTGAAGAAAGCGACGGAATGGAGAATAGTGATGGTTTTTGTGGGAAAACAAAAATAATGAGACGGTGATTGAGAAACGTATTAGTCACTTTCGCTTCATTATAATGTTTTTTGATAAATGAACTGGATGGATGATGGTGTCAAGATGCGATTCGAGGTTGTCTGGCTGAAAAGTAGACCAAGTAAGGTTAGGTGAATTGAATTGAACGTAAACCAACTTTATATGAGCGTTTTAATAATGCTGGTGATGACGCCCGTCTTGCGGATTTTTTATTTCTAACACCTAGTTTTAGTAAGTACGTCAATATTTTCCTAACCACTTCTGACTGAGCTGCTTAAAAACCTACTTTGGTAATAACGTTGGGCGAGAACTTATAAGAAGACTTAAAAATTGTTGATGGTAAGGCCCATGCGTACTTATTTCGACATAAAATTCGACGAACCTGAAAAATACGAGAGTGCATGAGTAATAAAAATTATAATAAACCTGGGAAACCTAGTGAAAGCAATGGAAATGCTTTATGTACACTTTAATCCAAAAAATATACTATATTCCATTAAATGAAATGTCAAACAGTAGGGATATGGCTTAGTATTAAAAGATGTAGCATTACTGTCAATTCTATTTATCCAAACGTCCATATAACTCAAACTAAAAATAGAGCTTCGTGAAGGTATGTACTGCAATGTTGAATGCATTGTTCCAAACCCCAGTTTTCATTTCGTCGAAATGGGCAAGCAGAGTCAATTTTTGAGCTGAGAATTAAAAAAAATTGTCCTTGCAACCTGTCCTAGTAAAAGAATTTTGTCGTTCCATTAGATGCATCATTTCATCAAGCTTTCAAGCATTCCATCTTTAACTGAATTACTGCCTGGCACTCAGAAAAAATGAAAAAAGCAGCCGGGATCCTATATCTTTGTCTTATGTAAAAAGTGCTGTGGATAAAAATAGGGAAAGGTAGGCTTCTGGAATTCTCATGAAGCGTATCGTGAAGTTACAATCTTTTTTTCCTTGTTTGGGATAATCTCATTTTGTTTGCTGAGTTAAAAGGAATTTCCAGTGACGCTTAGCTAGCCACGCATAAAGAGTTCCAGGGAAAGCAAATGGTAATCAAATAATGACAGATGAAGAATGTGAGTATGAGTATGCATAGGGGCAATCCGATAAATTTGCGATGGTAGCTTGAATTTTTGTTTTCGAAAAGAGATTTAGAATTGTTTAATTCGTATCGCTCTTCATCTAAAAAGCTTTGTTTGAAATGGTACTTTTCAAATGTATGTTAAACAGAAAACGCTCCAATGATTCGATTGATTTGTAAAGTGGCTAAAATGGGAAAATTAGTTTACATGTACGAATTGTTCGGTTATTGATCACACTTGACTTATTTGAAGCACTCTTATAAAGCGATGTATAATATTCATGTACAATTAGGATCATGTACAATCATAATATCTACGTATCCTCCTCATTATTGGCTCGCTTTGGCATACCTTTTATATGTTTCTAAAAATCGAATTCATTTTGGTTCTGGATTGTGTTTCTTAAACTGGCAGTTTTTACACACGTAGTACCTACTTAAATTAGATTTTGTGTCGACGTAAAAATGAGTCTACAAGACAATTTTATGGCAAAATAGTATTTGAAAATCATTGCACGAACTTTGACTGTTGACGGCGAAAACAATGTTATTTATATAAATATTTGACTTA